>CABFOV010000629.1:85843-105050 GCA_902141375.1 Timema poppense | reverse complement strand
CTAAATGGTTTTCCACTCTCCCTCCACGCAAATGCGGGTTCACTTCCTCTAATTCAACCTTCCCAATTCCTAATCCATTAGAGTAATTAGTACTTAAAGCGTATAACCCGAACGGGTAGTAAGACGCGGTGCTAAATATTATTATTATTATTTATCACAACTTGTTAATGTGGGGAATGCCAGGCCTCCCCCGTGGTTCGGATCACACGTTAAACTGTAGGTCCTTCATTTCATCTCACAATCACCTTACCATTACACATTAGCGTAAGTGAGTACAGCCCGAACGGGTAGTAATACGCGGTGCTAATAATAATAATAATACACTATGGAGTTTACTATCTTTATGAAAAACATCTAAGATGGTGAACATCACGTAAAAATGGAGTCAATACAATGCTCTAAATTTACCAAACTAATAGAAAAAAATAAGTTATTTGTAAGTTATGCTATAAAATCAAAATTGCCAGTATTTTCTGATAAGATTATTGCCCTAAGCCATATTATACGATCCCAAAATTCCCCAGCTACTGATATCACAGACTAAAAGCCTCTAAAAGTAAACGAACACAAAACAAAGATTATCTTAAAGGGGATTCACTAGCATTGTGATTACATCGATAAATATCCAGGGGAAAGCTAGTGCTCACCGATTAGCGACAGATCAATTAAAATAAACAACTTCTTATGATAAAGCTTTGGGAACCATTATGCTCTTTGGCAGACCATGAAGCCCATTTTTCATTCTGTTTCTCTAACAAAGTGTAGTAGTTCATTTACGCTCTTTGATGAACTATGATGCTATATTTTAATTATGTTTCTGTAACCGAGTCTATTAGTTAATTTAGGCCTCTACGCTCTCTGGTGAACTGTGATTATTTTTCCATTATGTTTATGTAACAATGTATACTACTCCGTTTCATTCATATTATAATCAGGCTTAGACCGCAGTCATCAATAGAAATCTACTAAAACTACTGATTATTCGTCTATTTTACTTTGTGGTTGTAGTAATGTTGGAGTTTCCATTTCAAATTTTTTACAGAAGGTTTTAGGTTATATTCAAATTCGCAAGGTACCAAATAAATTGGGTTAGATTGGTGCCCCTCAAACTTTTTTGGATGCGATTAAATTATCTCCTAAGGACATTTCAGATACGAGATTATAGAATTACTTCCCATATTATTTTTCTCCTATTTATAATTAGTACTCATATATAAGTTTGTTTTTTAATTGAAAAATTAAACCTGGATATGATAACCGAATCCCAGATCTTCGGCTCAGTACATCAACGCTTTTACCATTGAGCTATGCAGGAATCATTCTAGGCCCAGGGTTATTTTTCATTCAAATTTTAATGCCGAGTCTGTGATGGACGTGCAGAAATCGTTATATATGAGCGATTAATTAAAATAACGAGATATCAGATAACGCAGCCACCTTTGTCTCGGGAAAGCTTTATGCTTCCAATAGAACAATGACAACTGTACGAATGAATATATTAAACAGCCAAGCTATTATAATTTATTAATTGGCTGGGTTTCCTAACTTAGCTATTTTTTTTAGGTGTAATTTAGGTTTATTATAGAAATATAATTCTCAATTCAAGCTATGGTCCGTTTTTGGTATGAAGAAGAGTAGAAGTTACTTAATAAAGTCACTAAAATAATTTTAATATTTTCATACATCAAGTCATGTTATCTGCAGTCGTATATTTATATATAATCAATACCTATAGAATAACACAAATAACAGAGTAAAATATTATTAATGTTGGTTGCAAAGAAATATATTTGAATTTTCTCCACAGTTCTTCCAACCAAAATTAGGGTATACCTGTCCCTGAGTTGAAACGAAACGTCAAAGCCCAGGATGAGGGTTACTTCAGCTGCCTCAGCTTCAATCAAAGAAGCAAAACTAATAATTTGGGATGAATTGACCATGACGCCAACTCATGCTTTAAATGGGGTTAATAGACTATCGAAAGGTATAGTGAAAGCAATTTGGTGGTTAAGTAATTTGTTTGGGTTGAAATTTCCAGCAATGATTACCAGTGTTCCCCCCTTAAAATAGAATCACTACTGTGCGAACAATTAGGCCTATAACCCTGTTGAGGTAGGAGTTTGTGACGATGAGACTAACTAGCACCTTGCGTTCACAAGACCCGAAATATAGTTCAGCTTATGAAGCTGAAGGACATACAGCTCCTTAATAAGAATAAGCTGGAAAAATGCATCATACAAATTAAAGACCAACAGCTTGTTGTCAGTGACATAGTTAAGGAAACCTTTGACAGTCAGCTTAAATGCATATATTAACATTAGCAAATATATCAATACTGTTTTCGGGGAACTACGCTGGTATGTCGGTCAATGAAGAGGTTTTAAAACTACTGGAAGAAGGCGTTGTTTGCTACTCTAGTGTTTTATGGTGATAAATAATACTGTAATTGTTAGCATAATACAACACGTGGTTGGTTCTATTTTGAAGTACGTATTTCTGCCGTCCATGAAAACAGAACCATTTAATGTAATGTATCTACACTGGCTAGGAAACGCCGCGGCTAGTCACGAGTACGGGCGATCGTGCGCGGCAGCAGCGCTGCTAATTCAATCTCACACACTCATGGAAACACAACCATATATAACAAGGTATCATCAAGCAGTGCTGCCAACAACCGCGCTGCTAAATACGCTCGTGGTAATGGACTCTTACTCCCTCAGCTATGCCTCTACATAAAGTGAATCTAAAAAGAGATGCAATAACTATGTCGCTATTAAATCTGATTACAAAAAGAGGGTTGTGTGTGTTATGGAACTGGCAATCCATAATTTGAACAAAAATTTAATTTCATAAAACGTCTTCGCGTGTTTCTCCCAAGGTATCCCAGATTTTATACCATTGGTAGATCTCGCACCTATCAATCCAGACCTATATTTTGTACTCCGCTGGCGACAGTTCACAGTCCAACTGAAATGTTCTATGATAATTAATAAGTACCGGGTCCAGACCCTCTACAGAGTTGGTATCTACCTTCCTACTTCAGTGTTCAGCGAATGTAGCCTTCTCAAGAGTACGCCACGTCGCAGAAATTAAAGTGTGGGCAGTACAAAGTAATAGTCAAGGCATCCTTATAAAAAAAAGAGCCCAAAATCTAAACCTAAAATTTAGTATATCGAGAAAGTTTTTAAGTTAGTACTCTATTTAAAATGGTAAAAAGAGTATATTCATAGAACTCCTGTCCTAACCGGCCCCAAGACAGGAATAAACCCTAAATTGAATAATTCAGTTGGAATAACAGCAAATGCCTGAAAATAGTTGTGTTGAGAGAATAATCCCGTAAAAAAAATGTTGGAATCGATCAACACTTTCTGAAATGTGTTTCCTTCGGGGAATTTTTAATATATACCGATAACCTGACAAATCCATGAACACAAATCACACAACCTTCATTTATGAAGAATCTAAATATAAGTCAAAACAACAAGGAACACTAATCGTGTGATGTCTGAAAATGCGCCTGTTGTGGACAAACCTAGCTTTTAGTACAACATAATAGCGGCCTATCCTAAACTGTTTCTAGAATGAACACCTCATTCCACAACCAAACCCCAAACAGTTAATGTAACATATGAAGAAATAAATCAAATTATGACAGTAGCTTGAACAAAATAGTATGTTTGAGATAAAATGTCTTCACAAATGCCATTTTGACTAACCAAGTAGCTTAGATAGATAATAAATACACAATTTGTAGTAAAATGATAAAGTAGATTTCATTTTGTAAATTTATTAATGTGGATTTTTCCTTCTTTATTAAACGAAGAAAGCTGAAACTAAAAAAGAATAATCAAGATTTTTAGTCAGACGATGAAGGCGTTTGACGTGCACTTAACAAACCAAGGGTCTTATAAACACATTTATAATGCATGTATTTAATTTAGGACAGCCACCTTAACACACACCCAACTCTGCGCTAGCTATGCAAATTTTTATAATATGACATTATATAGGAATATTTAATTATTCTTAGTTACACCTCGCAAGGAATTAGAATCTGGTTCACTCAACTGTGTAGAATCTACGTTATACGAAAGCAGTCGGAAAGCAAATGGTTCAAAGTTATTTACATTTGCAGTAACAGGTGCCAATAATTCTACTTGTTTTAGTAGTTTGTGAAAAACAATATTTTTTCTAAAGTTCATATTTGGGGGCATATCCGAGTCCCCTGGACCAGTCTATACGGTACCAGCACGTGGTCTCGTGGCTGCTTGAATGCATACAATATATTATTAATTGTAGCTATAATTGCATATAATATATTATTAATTGTAGCTATAATTGCATATAATATATTATTAATTGTAGCTATAATCGCATATAATTTATTATTAATTGTAGCTATAATTGCATATAATCTATTATTAATTGTAGCTATAATTGCACATAATATATTATTAATTGTCGCTATAATTTCATACAATACTCGTATATTATTAATTTTAGCTATCATTGCATATAATTTATTATTAATTGTAGATATAATTGCATATAATATATTATTAATTGTAGCTATAATCGCATATAATCTATTATTAATTGTAGCTATAATTGCACATAATATATTATTAACTGTAGCTATAATTGCATACAATACTAGTATATTATTAATTGTAGCTATAATTGCACATAATATATTATTAATTGTAGCTATAGTTGCATATAATATATTATTAATTGTAGCTATAATTGCATACAATACTAGTATATTATTAATTGTAGCTATAATCGCATATAATTTATTATTAATTGTAGCTATAATTGTATTTTAGGTAAGCCTACAAACATTATTGTAATTTTTGCTGAGAACATTTTTTTGTTTATAAACAATCCACGTTAACATATTATCTGGTTCATCAAATGTGTCAAACAAGTCTACATTCGAGGGCGAGTGACAGCAACCCGATACCCCTCCCCGCTATATTTGACCCAAATTAGGATCATTTGTGTTGGGCTCGCACCCAATCTCTACGCCTTCCTTCATTTTGAACAAAAAAAATTGCCGATCGCTTTATTAGAATTGGTATTGAATACCTATCCTAAACTAGCCTGCATCTGCACCGGTGGCAACTTGGTCCAAGGCGTATTTTCGTATAGAACAAACTAACTTAGGAGGTATTGATTCTAACCTTGGATGGATGTGCAGGAGTTGTTTCCCCAACCTCTTCCCATGCTCATGTGGCTGCATTTACTTTCTTTCTACCCTGTTCTTATATGGTTAAATAGGTTCTATAAAAATGCTGCATTAATCTAAGGATAATATTTGTTGGTTGGTTGGCCGGACTGGGAGAGACTTTACCGTTTGTGTTTTACACGGCAGTTTCAGCCATTCATTGTTTGAACCTTTCAAATTGTGCTACACGAGTGCCCGTTCATGATTGCAGCTATTGTTTGCTAATAAAAAAATGTTATACAAGTAACTTATTATTTGATATAGCATTACATAAATATATACTACAGTCTATTTAATATATATTATGCACTTTATTAATATATATATATATATATATATATAAATAAATAAATAAATAAGACTAGTCTGCCCCCTTATCTATCCGGTAACGGGGGAAGGATGGCATACAAAAGTGACCTCTTATAAGTAAAAGAACGAAATGACCACTGTCTAGTTTTTAGTTTCCAGCAAGTTCTTAAGACCTTTATTTCAATATTGGCAAGCTTATACCAGACACATAAAGTTCTAAGTTTTGCGGCTATCTTTTACGCAGGGGGAAACTTGCTCCTACTTAGCTCTCTCAGAAGTGGATGAAATTGCTTCCCTTACTTCACAAGAGTGACGTCACAAAATGTCGGCGCTAGATTTCGTTCTGTTTCTTTTAGAGTGCAATAAGGGCCAGAAATTTTTTGTGGAGATATAAACCAGACAAACTAATGAAATAAGGCGAGAAAGAGACATTATTTTTAAGAAACGCTTTAATATTAGCCTAAATTGAGGATTCACATTTTTATGTGGACAAATACCTCTAGCACACTCAGATTAGATAAAAAACATAACTCTCTAGAATCATATTCAGTCTTACTACCCTATATTCAAACCTGCTTGTCATACTTTTGTTAGTATTTTTATTATCTTTAATTAATAATGTTTTAAAAAAACTTTTCAAAACCGTGTTTAAAATATTAATACTTGATTATTATTTAATTAAACTTATTTAACTTAGGTATTGCTATATGTTTTGTGATTGTCTTTAATTTTTGTGCGTGCTAATCAGTGACTTGCTATTAAAAACCTTTTTTCCCATGGTTCGGGCTATACGCTAACATTGTAGGGATGAGGGGGGTAGAATATTAGAGTAAATGTACGCGAATGTGCGTGTAGAAGTAGTGGGAAACCATTTAGGAAAAACCACCTTAAGTACAGCTAACTGTAATTCAACCCCTGATCTCCCTGTCACACACTAAATACGCCTGAAATTTATTCCGTGCGCCTAGCGATGTGGGTAGCTATATAATAACCTAAATGAGTTGGCATAAATGTCAGAAACACCCACCATTCTTGCGGTTCAAATAAAATGAACACGATAGTATTAATATAATTAACTTAATGGTTTTCAAAAATTATATAATTTATATGTAATTTATGTCCACACCTTTTTAGCAAAAAAAATATTAGTGTCCTTATTATTAATATTATTTCGATTTTGCACTAGTATGTTTATAAAATAAACTACACACAATAAATTCAATAAAAATATTTAGTTAAGCTATATAATATGCAACATCAATCGTAATTAAAGTGGAAGGTTTTTTTAAACTTTATATTTATAAATATAACATATCATAAATATTTGTTTGAAGTTCACGTGTAACTAATTAAAATTTTAGTATTATAATTTTCATCATCTCAATAAAATACTGTTATTACCAGGGCCCAGATTTTGATGGTATGCCATTATTTTTTTGTACATCACAGACAATGCTCTAGCGCACATCAATTATGTTCACACTCAACTGGTTGATAAAAAATATAAAGTTATTTTTGATCATTTTAGATTTTTTGGTGATATTTTTTTGCTTTGTATAATTATTTTTTTAAATCTTAAGCATTTATGTAGAATAATTATGAGGGTGGACTGGACATGCAGTTCGAACGGAAGATTCTAGAACAATGTCCACGGTATTTCCTGGCAAACCCAATGGGAATAGGCCATTGGTAAGACCTAGCTAGACGCGGATGGGAGCATAAAATTAGAATGGACCCTAAAGAATTAGGGTGCAATAAGATGGACTGGATAGAACTAGCTCAAGATAGGGATAGGTGTGGCAATGAACCTTCGAGTTGCTAATCCCATAGAGTAAATAAGTAATAATTATGTTTTTAAATAATATATATGTTTTATAAATTCATGGATACTTACACATAAAAAAATTCATCTCTCAGTAATTGTCGGAATGAGACGATAACATAAACTTCATATTAACTGCCTACCCTCTTTACTTGCATGATTGGAAAATTCCCATTTCTGGTTATACTATGCTACTAGGCTGGAAAGGGTTGCAATGGTAGTGAGTAGCTATTGATCCTGAAGCAGTTTACTCTATTTTAAATCAATGGTGAAAAGATGTAAGGGCTTATTTATGTTGGTTTTTAATTGTATGTATTTATTAAGTTTATATTTGTAAAGTGCATGTTTGATTAATTCGAGTACATTCATAACGATTTTTTGGTTCATTGTTTGCAAATATTAAGTTCATTTTTAGAATATTAATTGTCTTTTTTTGACATTTTTTAGGTCTTTAAAGTCAAATCAAGTATTCAATGAAAAGAAAAATTTAAATATATTTAAAATATGTTGAATAATTTATAAGAAATAAGATATTCTTTAACTAATCAAATTATCGAATATTTGATATACAACTTCTTTAATGGATATACTTTAAAGATGTTATCAATATTTTAGGTGAACCCTGGTAAATTATCATAAAAACTAATTTTTTAAATGAACTAATGACCTGAACCTCTATTTAAGGAGATGTAGGGCACCACACAAAATAGTGCGTTTTTATAACACGCTAAACAAAATAATGTTTATCCTCTTCGGTGGTAGAATGGTTTTAGCCATCTTCTCACAATAAACTGGACTAATGAGATCCAGGTGATCGTGGTTCGAATCCTGGCCGGGTGTATTGAGGGTGGGTTTTTTAAAATTATGTCAAACTTTTTTATACGCAAATGCAGGTACATGTCCTCTAGATTCAACCTTACTCATCCCTACTTCATAAACTTAATTATTACTTATATCTATGACCCTAACGGGTAGTACTACGCTATAACAAAGACCAAAATTGTTGGGTAGCACCACGTTGAAATGTATTCTGTTCTGTGTTCTAAAATGTTCATTGTGTATCTTTCAATATGGAGTAAATTACATTTATAAAGACACAATTTATTAAATATCCTGTCTAATGTCGATGAAAAACATGAGTAAATAAAAAATAACATAAAATATGTAATTGATGAAAATGTGCATAGGAAACTATTGACACACACTTATAAAATGCATTAACATATATTTGTAAAATAACTCCTAAACACGGAAATTGACATGAGATCTGGGTTTTATCTCAGGGTCTAGGAGTCATTTTTAAAATATATTTAAATATAAAAGGGTGTTTAGTATATTTCCATTTGTAATTCTCTTAAATTTGAATAGTTATAAATAAAGCTATTGCAAACGTGAGGTCTGATGTTTTTATATTTCAAATTAATAGTATCAATTAAATTTATTTAATGAACAAAATATCTATATCAATAAAATGAAGAGTTTGTGTGTCTGTATGTATGTTGAGCATTACATGATTTCTACCGCACTCAAAGGTCTGAAATTTAAACATCAATAGCCACTGTACACGAACATTTGCACCTTAAAACAGGAATTTTACAATTTGGATTTGATTTTTTTAAATTAATTAAAAACCAGGTCAAAAAGAAAAAAATGAATAGATTTTCTTATGTCGGTTTGAAGTAAAGTGAAGCTTTGCTGGGGGAAACGACGCAATCCGTTGCGTGGCTACTTCGGGCAACTCTGGATAGTTCTGCTAGTTATCTTATAAGAGGAAAATAAACGTAAAATATATATATTCATTAAATAAAAGCATTTTAAGCATCTTTTATGGTTTGCTAATACTTCAAGTATGATATATTAATTGTAATCTTAGTAACTATGGCAATATCAAAGGTGTTAATATCCGTACTTCCGTAAACAGATTGTCTGAACCCAATTATAAAGGAACACACGGCTTACAAACTAACTTATGCTGTGATAATATTAACTATACGCTCGTCTAGTGATCTAGTGATGGTAATGACTTGGTGAAAAGTTGAAACCATCATAAATAATATAGGAATGTATCCACCTGGCATTGGAATTAGAACAAGTTCTTAAGGATCTGCATTTGCTACTCCTAGAGTATAGACCCTCAGCCGTGGGGATGGGCAGTAAAATATTTAACTACGATACAAATTAAATCATATGTATTTTAAAAATATGAAGCAATGTTTACAATTTAACCATATAATATATAAACTGTCTTTAAATCAAAATTTTAGATTACCAGTAGAGCCCCTAAAAAAAAGACAGGATAGCGATCTTACTGACAGAAACTAAAATTACGTCACAAATGCTCCATTAATAACAGACACATTATAATGTCACTAAAGGAAAAGTGTGGGGTTTTATAGAATATTCATAATTTTTTACTGCTTATTATATGACTTATCTATGTATTTTTTACTACCAGGCAAAATATGTTCACAAAAATAATATTATTTTTTATATTCTGATCAAAGTTAAGGTGTGTTGCTTGGCTAGACGATTATTCTTTTTAAGGTAGACTCACACCATGGCGTCTAGCATCAACTTAATAAATATACCCTAGTTAAATGTTTAACCACTTTCATAAAGAAAAAAAGTTTTGTAAAAATGAGCCGAATCGATACGATACAACACGTAAAAGTTTACTCCATTAACAAAAAAGTACGTCCCGAAAGAATTCGATGCAATACGGACAGTTCTGCGCCAACTTAAAGATGGTTTGTTACGTTTATCTAATTTCACGGGTCATTTTCCACCGGAACCAGTCCTAATGTGTTACGAGCAGCCTTAACGCGAGGGGGTAAGACACGGCGCACAAGAAAAATTTGATTTGGGAGAACACGCTTGTTCTGATCGTTTCCACGTGCTTAACATTTATTTTTGTATTTCAAATTGAAATTTCTCCTTTAACTTATCCTTTGATTTGGTGATCAAGTTAAATAGAAGACAAATCTATACTAAATTCAATAATGAATTATATTCATTGAAAATAAATGTGGTTCACTTGGTTTAAGACATCAGTATCACAATATATTTCGAAATTTAAAAAAAAAAAATGCCCTTGGTACTCGATCGATTGCTTAGAATAAAAAATGTGATGGGCTATTCAACGATAAAACCTTTAAGGGACTTCTATATTGTAACGGATAAACAGATTTAAAAATTATGTATATACATCTTTCGGAATAGGTTTAAAAAATATTCCCGCCATATTTAGTTAAAATTTGTCAATGGATTTGGCAGTTAGAGCGTTAAGAAGCTCCAAGCAGGCAGACAGACAGACAGACAGACAGACAGATGAAATGTAAATGGTAAAGATCAAACAGAACCTCGCTTCGATCGGTCAATAATTTAATTAATCTTGTAATGAATCATTTAATATTGAGTTACACTTATTTACTTACGCTAAGGCCTTAGGAAACCTAAATCTCATTATTGAACTAGCTCTATCCAATCCATCTCTTTACATCCCATCTTTCTCTGGTAAATTCTAATGTTATCCTCCCAACTGTGTATACATTTCCACAATAGTTTCATTCCATTGTGTTTACCAGTCAACACCCTGGGAACGGCTCTAAATTCTACCATTCACACTGCTTGTCCAGCCTGTCGTAATCTGCAAGATTTGATTATCCTAACAATGTATTGTGATAAATACAGGGCCTTCAAACCATCATTATGTAGCCTCCACCACTCTCCAGTATCCGTATCCCTTTTTGGCCCAAATATTTTCGTAAAAACCTTGTTTTAAAACGCCCTAAATTTATTTTCGTCGTGTAAGGTAAGAGGCAATGTTTCACAACCTTAAAGAAAAACCGGGATAATGTGTTTAACATTAAGGTTGATTATAAGTGGGTAAAGGATATCATCACTCTAGTAAAGAATGATTTATGTTCCCAAAAGTTTGAATTTTAAATAGTTTTTCCATAGTTTTTAAAGTAAAGTAACTCAAGTTATAAATGAAAACTGCTCTTTTATCTCAATTCGATTAAATTTTCTGTTGTCCAAAACAAATAAGAGTATTGTTTCTATACATTTTTTGGCCGGTGTGGCAGGACATATTAGGACTAGACTATTGTTAACTAGTGGTTATTTTCAGTGCCACCCTTTTTGTTTTTGTTTTACTTTCTTTGTCAACGCCGCTATGGAGTTTTTAGAAAATATTAAGACTAGGAAATGTTTGGGTAGTGGTTCTTTGTTAATTCCGCCATTGGGAATTGTAATTGTAGTTGTATGTGTGTGTGGGTGGAAAAAGTCAGACCTCAGAACAAATTAGAACTCATTTGTTAGTGTATCTATTCGGAAGTTTATTAATTTGATTGAATGTATTAGGTTAGGTTGTAACGGGCCAAACCTGTTCGGCCCTATTGGAATATAAAGAAAGATTGAAGCAACTAAACATGGGTAAATAAACACACGTAATATCTACATATAGTATGATTTTGGTAGGAAGAACAGTAGAAGTTAGTTACTAAAGTTACTAAAACAATGTTTATATATTCATACATAGAGTCATGTCATCTGCAGATGTTAATTTTGATAGATATTATCAATACCTATAAAATAACACAAATAATATAAGAAAATACTATCAATGTTGGCCGCAAAAAAATATGTTTTGATTTTCTCTACTGTTCTTCCAACCAAAATCAGGGTATACTAGTCCTGTAGTAAATAACAATCTGCGTTACATACCACTATCGGGGTGACTTCATGGGAAGATCCCGGCCCCATCGGATGAGAGGCGATTGGAATAGCGGCGGAACCACGGCACTCAATAATATTGCACTCGACTGGCGTGAGGTTCCGGAAAGACTGAAGGCGACGCTTAGCCAGTCCACTAGGCCGAGCTGACCTTCCAGAATATTATGGATGGTCACCCCCCACCCTTCACTTTCTTCCATACCGGCGTGCTTCACTTCTACTGCTATATAACTCCAAGGAGGGAATGGCAACGACATGATTGCTATCGCCGATAGTCTACGAGAAGGACATCTCACCAGTCAAATAACTAAACATCAGCGCAGCGTTGACCATGCTGTTCATGGCGAGGGGTCAGCTTGACCGGAGGAAGTAACTTGCACGGCAATTAATGAAAGGAGGAATAGAGACTAACCTACGTCTTTTCTAGGCCTAGGGATAGTTGTTAGGTTTTTTTAGAAACAATAGTTTATCGTGTGTTTAGGGAATACTTAAGATTAGGTGTTTAAGGAGTACTTATGTTTAGGTGTTTAGGGAATTTTTATTCAGAGTACCAGCCGACTTTGTTATGTAGAGTCTATTGCCATCAGTTTAGCTTAATAGTATGATCTTGCGCTTCACGCAAGCTCCTTGCTGAGTCCTTGGTCCAGCGGCTTAAAATGGGATTGTAACCCCCATCATAACCTGTATGACCATTTACCTAATTCAGTGGTAGCTTGTTGGGGAAGCGATAGTACTGATAATTCAAGGACCTTGGATTGATGACTAGTTAGGTATTTTGTTTTATATTGGACTCCCGTTGGGTTTGCCCCTCAGGCACGGCCCGCGATAAGAGATATATAAACATATTTCATATTTTGTTTGTATTGGACTCCAGTTGGCTATTCAACCTGTGGGCCACCTCTGCTCCTCAGGCACGGCCCGCGATAAGAGATATATAAACATATTTCATATTTTGTTTGTATTGGACTCCAGTTGGGTTGTTTAACCTGTGAGCCACCTCTGCCCCTCAGGCACGGCCCGCGGTAAGATATATATAAATATATTTCATATTTTGTTTATGGTGAACTCCTGTTGGGTTGTTCAACCTATGGTCCACTTCCGCCCCTCTGGCACGGCTCTTAGGGCCAGTTTCATAGTCAAATTTAGTACGCCTCAAGTGCGGCGCTACACTAAGTACAAGACGACACCTACCTAAACTGACGACACCTACCTAAACCAGAATGGAATGGGACAGTTTCCTATGCGAGAACGGCCCATTCCATTCTGGTTTAGGTAGGTGTTATCATGTACTTAGTGTAGCACCGCACTTGAGGCGTACTAAATTTGACTATGAAACTGGCCCTTAGTGTTGATTGTTTAACCATTAATAATTACATCTTGCTTTTCCTCTGTGGATTTTCCTTTGCTGTAATACTGTTGTCGCTCTAGGAAAGAGAACTTTAATCTGTCCCGTATCACGATACGTACGTCTGTGCCTTGTACCCTGCTAACAGGTTAAGCTAAAGGATTGTTCCTAACCTTCTAATGAGGTCAAGTTTGACCTTCATGCACTTCACGCATTTAAAACTTTGGTCTTTCCCTAGCTAAATATCTTGCTTGTCACAGTCAAGGCTATATACCCTACTCATTGAGATTGTGTACCTATAATGTTTTATGTATCATGTGCAGTTTGCACGTCCATTAAATCATTTGTTATTTAAACTTATCCTCATATTGTTATTTCTTATATATTTAGATTTATGTATGTATTGTTCCACCTAAATTATCCCATTACCGAGGGTATGGTGAGGTGGTGGTTCAAGGTTAGGTGTCAAATATCCAGGTACGCCACTGGTCAAACGAGTATCAAATAATAGGCCCATCTAAATATTCAAAGGCGTTTGACATAATAGCATGCTAATTAATTAATTTATTTTTTACTTTTTAAGATAGGATTAAAAAACACTGGTGTTGATGCAGTGAAGGCTTCGGTAGATAACTAAGGTGTGAAAGTTAAAATAAAGTAGCATTTATATCCTTGAGCATTAATTTCCTAATCAACATTGAGATTATTAGACAGCTACTGGGTGTCAATGAGATGCCGTTATTTTAAGTGCGTGCCGCGTGCATTCAGACTAAAAATATTCTGAACTAATATTTTCCGTTTACACCGGTGTTAAGCGGAAAACATTAGTCCAGGATATTATTAGTCTGAATGCAAGAAGGACTCTAGTGCAGCATCGGCACGCACTCAAAAGAATGGCATCTCTTTGACACCCAACATCGGTGTAATAATCTCAATGTTGATTGAAAGAACAGTAGAGAAAATCAAAACATATTACTTTGGGTCCAACATTGATAATATTTTCTTACATTATTTGTGTTATTTGATAGGTATTGATAATATCTATCAAAAGTAACATCTGCAGATGACATGTCTTTTTGTATTAATATATTAACATTGTTTAAGTAACTAACTTCTACTGTTCTTTCTACCATAATCATACAAAACTTTATTCAACCTCTCGCACGTCAGTTATTTACCAAATCCTTCCCCACATCAACACCAGTATTTTTTAAATCCTATCTTAAAAAGGAAAAAAAAGACAATTAATTAGCATATTATCATGTCAAAAGCCTTTGAATATTTAGATGGGCCTATATTAAATACTGGTTTGAGCAGTGGCATACCTGAATATTTGATGCCTAACCTTACCTAACATAATATTATTGTTGTCTTTATTTACATGGTGAAATTAAGGCATAAGCCTTCTCTCACATTTAACCATGTCTTAAGTTAACATTACACTGCATTAACAATATATATGCACTCAAATTAATAAAAGTCCAAAAGATACTCTAACAAATGAGTTCTGATTTGTTCTAAGGTCTGACTTTTGTCAACACACACACAATTCCTAAGGGCAGCATTAACAAAGAACTACTACCTAAAAATGTCATAGTCTTAAGATTTCCTAAGAACTACATAGTGGCGTTGACAAGGAGATTTAAAAAAACCACTACCTTAAAAAATTTCTAGTCTAAATATATCCTGCCACACCGGCTATTGATATTTTTCCCAATAGACCCGGCTCTAGCTTACATTGAGTATTAATTTCAAGTATGACATAATTTGACTTCTGTTCCATGTTCTCTGGACCAAGTTGAGTATGAAAAGTGGTATTGTCAATTCCTGGGGTCTTCGATAACCCTTGGAGGAGGGGGTGAATAGCACGCTTTGGGTGGAATTTTGTTTCCACTATGACTTCCGACTTGTTTATCGTATCAAGATAAACAAAAATCTAATTATGTTTCTATTAGAGAGGGCCTTGGACCTTGTTTTGCAGTTGAATTTTCTAATTAAAGTGAATATAAAGAAAAAAGTCAAGTAAAATGTAAAATAACTACAATTATGTCCATGAATACATCTTGTGTAGCTCATATGTCTCAACTTCCTGAGATATTCTTAAATGCTTTTAAACAAGAAAGTTTGTTAATAAAATGGAATAATGGAAAATTTAATTGTGTTGCTAGTGATCTTGCCCTTGAGAAAATACTTTTCTTGTCTTCTAAAGTTATTTGTGGGGAGGACAGGAACATCCAGTAATATTCAAGCGACAAACAAATGGTGTATACTTTACCACAGTAAATCTCCGATGCATGAGACACTATTAGATTACTGTGAGTTGATCTCAGATTCCAGTGGTGACGGATATTCACACACTGAATGTGGCACAAATATAAGAGTCAGAGATGAAGGTGATTTGCAAAAAATTATCAAATTTCTTTTTGAAAACTATGTTCAGTGAAACAAATAGTTTACGTAACATTGTGTGTGGCTTAGTAGGAAATGAAGAATAAGTAACATTATTCTTGCTCAGGGTGCAGTCCATCGGTAAAGAAATGTAGGTGGGAAAATTTTTAGACAGAGCGTTTAGTTTTACAAACCGAAAAGCTTTTTTTTTTTCTTCCTCTGAAATGGATTGCTGTTAAATATTTCGCTTGCTCAGTAACTTTTTTAGACAGAGCGTTTAGTTTTACAAACCGAAAAGCTTTTTTTTTTCTTCCTCTGAAATGGATTGCTGTTAAATATTTCGCTTGCTCAGTAACACATCTAAGAAGAAAGATAACCAGTTTAAAGGAACTTTATAGAAAATATCTATCTACATTACGATTTTTTTAGCTATGCACAGAAAACACTAGTACTGCAGAGTTGATAAAGCACGAGTAATGCCTTATCCCCCCAGCCTTGGTCTTTCACGGTCCATGGTCTGGCATTCTCAAAAAAAGCAATAAAGCAAAGTTGATGAACGAAATTGAAGTAGAGAGCAATTTCACAAGAAATATGAAAAGGCCTATATTTCCTCTTAGTACGGAAGAACTTCACGTTATGGATGGACTGGCACTAATACATTCAGTATACTTTGTGGTCCTTTCGAAGACTAAAACGTTTGGGAATTTAGCAGGTTTTCTTTTGGACATAATAAGAACGTGTTGCAACAAACTACTGTTACACATATTGACGGAGTTTTTGACACGTACGGGAAATCACCTATCAAATTTGCAGAGCACGGGAGAAGATCACCTAGTGAAGATCCACTAATTGTGAGAATAAAAGGAGATAACACACACTCTACAATACAGTAGTCAATAAAACTATACAGTAAGTAAAACAAACCCCTTTTTTGTCTGTTCCTATCGAAATTCATTTTACAGAATGCTTAGGCTGTCCCCTTGTTATTGGAGGAGAGTTTTGTCATGGAACCGAATTCTCTGAGAAAAACTATGAACAAGATGTTTCCAGGGTGATACATTTCGTAAGTTATCACTTTAAGGCTGATTCTAAAATGTTCTTTAATGCCTATGAAGCTTTTTAACAGAACTAGTCATTCGGAATTGTTCTACGCAGTCCTAAACTGACGTTTTCATACTTTGAATCATTCATAAATGTTGGTTGTGTTGGCCTTTAGATGATTGCCGGGGCCAGTGAAAATAGAAGAGGTCTTGGGTTCCACATTGCTTCAGAGTATTATGGGGATGCAGTTAGTGAAGTTCTGCCAGCGTGTTATGCTATGAAAGGATGTGACTTAACAAGTAAATTGGTACAGAAAAAAAGAGACCTAAAATTTGCAAAGCGAACAGTTAATATTGATACTTAATTCTGAAAATTGAAAAATGACACTTGGACACGGGAATCGAACTTGAGACCTTTGGCTCAGTACGCCAATGCTCTAACCAAAGGTCCCGGGTTCTATTCCCATGTCCAGATGTCATTTTTCAATTTTCAGAATATATCTAGATGGATTAATCCTCACTAAAAGCATAAATAATATATTTGGCTATTTGATTCATTGATACTTCTTTGATACTAATTTAAATAGCTTCGTAGAAAATCAAATAAAAGTACTTGAGATGTTATATTCACAGCTTTCAAGAAGCCTGGACAAATTGTGATGCAAGTAGACAAATTTTGTTTTTGGCCAACCCTAACGTCATAAATAATATTGGATCTCTACCCTGCACTTCTGATAGTTTTCGACTTCATTTACTCCAAGTATTAGCTCAACTTCATGTTTGGGAGAATCCATTAAATGCATTTGTTGAGCCACTTGATTTGTTGAGATTTGGCTATACTTCAGATTCTGAAGGTAACATACGACATGTTCTAATGAAACAGACCGTTTAAAAAAATCTGCTGTTCTCATGCAAGTGTTAAAATTTATTTTTGAAAAGTTTTTGCGTTTGTAATTAGAGCGAAACTTGATATGTTAGCGGCTGCAAGAACTTCAACAACAACGAACTAATTATTGACTAAGCTAATTGCGCTAAACTTGGCATTTTGAGGTAAATACCATTCTTTCAAGAACTAACAACTTGTTAACGTCTAACTCTTTTTTTTTAATTTAGCTGAAATGTATTTTGTGTATTACATTTTAATTTGACTATGCATAAAACAATACTTATTTGGATAACACCCCATTATTCTTTTTTATATATATTAAGACCTCTTTATTGTTTAAGTGTTGATATTAGTAATAAATAGTGTTTTAAGGATTGGTTTTACTAAAATGCAGTCTTCCTTCCTCTTTTTAGGCAAAACAAACGACCTTTATGTATGTACTAACGTGCTTTTCAATAATTTGAGAAATTTAGGTTCGACTCCTTGCATCATAGACATAATTTATTCAGGTGAATGATGATGTATTTGATTAAAATTCATCTTCCTTATCTATCTCTCTTAAATAATCTGGTTTATGTCGTAATAGTGCTAGAAGATCATAATAATAGAAATATTAATAAAAACATATTTAGGGATGAATGTGTACATTTAATCAACTGTATTTGATAATTATGAATTAAGCATATTTGATAATCATTTTAATAAATTAAATATTTTTGGGACACAAGTTAGTTTAATTTTGCAGAGCTTCGATATATAAAAAGAATAGAGAGTTTTTTTAAATTATGTATAGATAATTATTGTTATTTAGTTTTTGATATAAACTAAAGTGATTCATCAAGTGAATAGACTTTTAAAAACTAAAATATATTGATCCAGAAATCTTTGAACTAAGCTTGAAATTTCATTTGGAGATGTCTGATATGATATTTTAATAATCTCTTTGGAAATAAGATTTTACAATAGGTACATTTTTTGCTTTAATATGTAACATTTCAAAGAAAAAATATGCCGCAAGCGGTTTATTCTGAAAGGTACATATTATATATAATTTTTTTTTAGAAAAATATAAAATATAGAAGTATTGTATGATTATTTTAATTTGAGCACCGTTAGCATATTTTTATGATGATAATAGAGAGTATTTTCAAGAGATAACCACACTTTATTTAATGAACATAATATTTTCTGGAAATGAAATACTCATGGAGAATGAGAAAAGAAATATAAATTAATTTAATAAAGACAAGTGTTGAAAATATTACTTAATTAAGCTACAAAGTGATTTTTTTTTACTCAAGGGTGAATCTTCTAGCAGATCGATAAAATTTGACCTCTATGAACTTTTGTAACAGGTAAATAAATAATTACGAAACAAATTTTAAACTGAGGGTCGTGTGCCTGGATTTTTTTTAAATCATGCCACCAGGGTTTGTTGGCTAGGCATTCCTGG
>CABFOV010000629.1:53198-85800 GCA_902141375.1 Timema poppense | reverse complement strand
ATTCCTGGTCTTCTACTGGTAGTGGGTGGTGAATAAATAAGTAACCGCCTTCTGAGGTTGGGACATCACGTAGAGGCAGCTACTTTACCCCGATGAGATGATAATGATGATGATGAATATGTGGGGATCAGTAGAAGTCTCAAACCTGCCTTTAGCCTAATTATCCATACAATGGTAAGTATAGGAACAATTCTCCTTAGTGAAAATTACTTAAGGCGTCACCGGGAATCGAACCAGGGATCTCCAGATTAATAGCCAGGAATTACGAACACTATACCAAGAGGTCTGCCTGCAAGAAAGCTAAGTAGTTAAAATTATTTAAGGCGTCACCGGGAATCGAGCCAGGGATCTTTAGATTACTAGCCAGGAATTATGAACACTATACCAAGAGGTCTGCCTGCGAGAAAGCTAAGGTGTAAATTTTAAGTGAAATGCTGTTGCCTCTGAGGTTTTGAGAGGGGAAACAGTCTCGAAAGTCCGTAAGAGGGGTCAAGTGAAGACAATATCAGACAAATACGAGTGGCATGGTCTCGACTTTAATTGGAAGGCCGAAAGTGTTAGGTATCCAGGAGTTTTCAAGTTCTTAAAAAACACATGTTATATAGAATTTCTTTTTTATATAATTCATAAACATCAAGGCTGCTTTTAACAATAAAAGGAATCTACTAAATAGCAACCCACTTCAGTGGCTGAACGGTCTAAGGCATCATTCTCCTGTTGGACTGGATTTTTGATGACTGGGAGATCGGGGGTCAAATCTCAATCACGTCTTCTGAAGGGTGGTTTTTTCCACAGTAGTTTCTCACTCTCCTTCCACGTGAATGCGGTAGTAGGACGTGATGATTTAAAAACCATACCAAATAGAATACTTATTCCATCTCAAAATCAGATTGATAACCAAATACAAGTCGACACCTATCAAAACAGAATATAATGGGCCGGTTTCACATGCGAAACTGGTGCACTCCTTTCGAGTCTACTTAGGTATATTTCATAATGGTTTCAAGCCGCACTTGAGGTGAACTAAGTCTGACCATAAAACTGGCCCTTAAGTATGCAAAGCTAGGCGTATTTGTCTAAAACAGGGATGGACAAACTACGGCCCATGGGTTAAATACGATCCACCGATGTTTTCAATACAACCCATGTGATAAATAAATAAAATGCTTGGCATTGTGTTCCATTATGTTGCAACCCTGACACTCAACATTTCCAAACTTGGTCAATCCTGGCCAAAAAGGTATGGTAGTGTGTTCATCGCCATATTCATGCGAACAAGTGATATTTTTAGCGTACAACCCTAATGGATAGTAAGCTGCGGTGCTAAATTAATTAATTAATCAACAAGTGTTTTCATCCATAAAAATTAGAAAACGTGATCTTAGAAGTAAACTTACTGGTATGCATCTTTCTTCTCTTTTGAGAATCACCTCCTCATAGACTCACTCATTTCATACACTCACATAAATCTTCTGAACGAGCTTATAAAATATACTAACCAACTAAGGTATTTCTGATTGTTTTGCATTTCCAATGTAGTGAAACTTATTCATGTTAATATATTAGTCTATGTATGTTTATAAAAAAATTAAATGAATTTTGAGGAAAAATTAATGAATAAAAGTAAAAGTATTTGGCACACAATTTTTTTAAATTCTGTCTTTTCTTAAGTAAGTTCGCAAATACCTGGTCTTGAGCAAGATATTTGATAACCCTTGTGCTTATACCGTCTGTATATTTCAAGAGTACGCATTAAATAGGTAATTTAAAACAATCGCCGTTTGAACTAGTTTCGACACGATTAATTACTTCTAGCAGGGATTATTATCGAAGGAGCTTGGGGGCTCGGGGCAGAAAGACGATGAGATTAACTTAATCTAATCAAATGGTTAGAAAGGGCTTTATCTGACAGATAGAAAAGCTACTAGTTTTACTCTCACGTATTCATACGTCAAGTCATGTTTTACACAGTTAACACTTTTCATATATATCAATACTTATAAAATAGTAAATATGTATCCATTTTAACCGCAAAATATGTGTTTGTATTTTCTAAAAAGCCTTTGCTATAAAAAAAATTGGACTATAAAAGGTTTTACATAATTTCATTAATTTTTATGTATGAAAACGAGGATAGTTTCAGTGTTTCAGTGTTTCAGTGTTAATGGGAAATTAAACTCTTCTCCGTGTTGGCTACTAAGTTTAATGCAGGCAAAATGGGCGCATTACAATTGGGCTACGCAAATATGTTATGATCTGCGTTTAAAATGGATGGCGTTAATCCCACATTACAATTGGGTCAAGTATAAATTTTACGCAAACATAACAGTTGGGTCACGTATACCAGTTATGAGACAAGGTTGTGCATAGACATCCAAATTATAGAAATCACTTCGTGTAGTGTTCCAGTGATTGAAACATGGAAGGTTCGTTTATGTGGAAGGAAAGGGGTAAAAAATTGCCTGTCATAGAAAGAAACAAATTTCCAATGGCTCATGCTGCTACCAATGGTAGATTTCACTGGAGATGTGCAAACAAAAAGTGTTCAGCAAAAGTGTATACGGACAACATAGACAGTAATGTTATAATCGATGGTGAGTTGATATGAATCAATCAAAAAGTGGTGAAAAATATAAATCGACAAGTTATAGGCAATGGTGTAAAGTGAATAGCTAAAGAAAATGTATGTGAAAGACCATCGAAACTCATCCATTATGAGTGTGCAAAACACCATGCAGAAAATATTACAACGCATGAAATTGCCTTGGTACGAAATAGCATTTACGTGTCCAGGCGCGATGCTGTTCCAAAACTACCGACAAATAAAGAAGTATTAAAGGCTGTCGAAGGCGAGGGACTTTTTGTGATAGTTCTACTGTATATGGTTTTTCATTAAATAAAAGTGAGGTGGTAGTTAGAAGAAGAGACCATAGGTAAACATTATTTTTAGAGATAAAAGGGGTTAAATTTCAAAAGAAAATATTGTAATCGTTTAAACAAATTCATCTCAAGTAAATTATGAATCTTTAACTTCTATGTGAGCGCCAACATAAAATAAATGCTACGGAACTCCGCACGGACTTTCTCGCTCTATTGTTTTGGAAATGAAGATATTTACGAAAAACTCATAATATTTGTGAAACGAAATAATATACACTAGCAAACCCAAGAATAAATTGCACTATATTTATGTAAAACATTTTTTGAGTTCTGGTTTAAAATTTTATAATTTATTTTGGAATAATGTCATCATTTCTATGTTTGGAACGATACAATAGATCAATACTTGGTCCACAAGGATCAACACTTCGTATTAAAATTTCTACTTCCGGTTAAAATTTTCGACATTTTATTAGGTGTTGCAAAACTTCATGCCATCGCATTGCTATTAAATTCCTCATTTATAATTTTGAGCCAATAACAAATGTAAATATTGACTACTGAGTCTAAAATGGATATAGATCATTGTTGTACAAACATTTCTCTTAAGTTGTTTAAGGAAAAACAATATAAATTTTTAGAGACTTACTTATATCTAATTATTCTATGGCATTGGAGAATCATTGCGTTATAACTTAAGTAGTATATCTTTACAACTAAAGCTCACAAAATTGTATGAATATATTTGCCAATATCTCAGAAACTGTTGGATTTATAAAAATATATTTCATATAGAAGTTTTTTATTTTAATAGTACTACAATTTTACAATGATAAGTTATTTAGTATCTCAAATAGTTGCGGAGGTATGGAAGTGTATGCGTCTGTTAAGTACCCTAAAATTTATTTTCATGGTAAAATCAAAATAGCCAGTTTATTTATAATCTTAATCGATATCTAGATATAAATTTTAATCAAAATTGTTTGAGTCAATTTTGAGAAAATCTATTCTTTCTCTTTTCTCCCTTTATTAAACTACTCTTAATTTTATGTTTAAACAGGCACACAGACAGACGTAATTGCAAAGACCACTTTTTAAGATTAGGGGGGTCTTGAGACTTCGACATCCATTAACATAATATATATATATATATATATATTATATATTTACGTATAGCTTGAACGTTATTGGTTTTATAAAAATATACTTGTATAAAATATTTGTATTATAAAAATATTTATATATTAGTAATGATAAGTAATTTCATATCTCAAATAGTTTAGGATATATTATAAAAAAAAATATAATTTACGCATCTGACCGGAGCCCTTAAAGTCATTTGCCGAAATATTGAGAGAAGCCATTTTGTTTGGAACATTTATAAATATTTAGAAATGAAATGTAATCAAAATCGTTAGAGCCGATTTTGAGAAAATCGACTTTATCTCTTTTTGCCATTCAGTAAACTACCCTTAATTTTATAATTAAATATCCAATTCCAAAAACACCTCGGGGCAGCTCTATGTAAACCCTAGAAACCAAGTTTTAGCCCGATCGGTAAAATAGTTTAGGCTCTAGTTGGCTAGATGCCAAATTTATATGTCTATGTACATTTGATCATTTTTAAAGATAGGTAAATAATAAAGTCCCATTTGTCTTTAGATTAATATTTGTGATATGGTAATTCGTAAACATATATTTTTAAGATTATTTTATTATAATATTATACAATATTTGTGTCACTAACAAATGCAATTTACTCCCATTTTTAGTTTTATTTTGTAGCCGGACATATTATGTAGCCTTCAATACTTGAAATTGAAAATGTGTATGTTTGAATAGGTCGGGAGGACTGCTACCGTTATGTTCTTTAACAGTTGTTCCCAACCGGGGGAGCGTGATGCACNGGGGGCTGCTTCGTAAAACAATAAGTAAATAACATTAAAATCATCTAAGAATTGAATTTTTTTATTTCAATCCCTTTTACGGATAGATTTTTTTCCTTGCGACATTGTGAACATTGCCTACCAGCTATAATAACTCATCAATTAGGTGACCAGCCAAATGTAAGACAACCGTAAGCATGCATATGTTCATTTTCAAGCTCGCAAGACTCAGATTATCCACCCTCTCCCTTCCTCACCACCACTAATTCTTCTTTTTACCCTACCTATAAGCAACCATTGTGGCCCTATACAGCACCACCGAATTTTCAATTCTGACTATGAAAAAAACGAAACTGCATTGTCTACTTAAAGCAGAAAGTGATTTGCGGTGTGCTCGTCAATTACCAAACCCAATATCCAAGACGTGATAAAAACAAGAGTCCCGACCACCACACTTTTTTGTACCATTATGGTGTCAGTGTTGCATTGATTTTCGTATAAAATAAAGTAGTGAATATTAAACAATAATTGTTTATAACAACCAAAACAATAGTAAAGGGGGTACGTGTGTATATTTGATGATCTTCCAAAGAGGGGCGTTAGCTGTAAAAGTTTGGGAGCCTCTGTTATATACAGGTTGGTTTCCTTGAATTAATGTCTTCCTACCAGAGATGTTTTAATATTGTCACAATATATAATTTTATTTTATTAGTTATATAGTTAATAACAGCACGTATTTCGTAAGTGTTTGTTTTCAAGACTATTTGCACTTTTTGATGGATTTTAAATAAAATGCTAACCCAAAAATAATTTTTGTTTGTATGTCAAGCAAAATAATATATTTTTAGATTATCTACACTCATTTAAAGAAAATATAATTCATATATGAATAAATGGAATGTCTTCCCAAAAATCATGTTGTATGAAAGTAAATAATTTTAATAATTATTTTTGCCATAACGGTGTTTGATTAGCTAATGTTAATAAGTTATTTTTTTATAAAATACATATAACACCATTATAAAATCGATAGTTATTACAACTAAAATATAATATTTCTTATTCGCTTTAAAAACAAGTTTGTGGCACAAAACAGCAAGATATGTTTACAAACAATACATCGACGCAACTGAAATAAAATATTCCAAAGTTCAATATGCGTGTATAGACGTGCTCAATTTGGATGAATATTTCTGAATTGATAACAGTATTAGAGAAAAGTATAAACTTTGTGAACTTCTTTTAATGCTCAATTTGGTTGAACACTTCCATTAAATAGTAATCTACACGGTTCACTTTGTTTTTCAATTTGGTCGAATAAATTGAATTGTTCAACCAAAGTGAACCGTGTAAATTCGCCTTTAAATAACACCTTTTAAGTGATCAAATTGATCATGACTTTATAGAGTTAATGCCTAGCATGAAAAATATTAAGTTATTAATATTATTTTTAGCGCCACCTCTTACTAACCGTTCGGACTATATGCTTATGGACTAATTATGCCAATGGTTTAAAAGATCAGGAAAATTTTATATTCAGAGGAAGTGTAACCACATTTACGTGGAAACCCATTTTGGAAAAACCACCCTCAATTCACCCGGCCTAGATTTGAACCTAAAACTCTCTGTCATCGGCAGTCTAGTCTACTCAGGGAGTAGCGCATTAGACCACGCTGCCACTTAAGCGGGTGTTTTAAGTTATTGATGAGACATAACCAAATACCACTTGGTAATATGCGATACACTAGTTACGAGAATCTATAGGTCTATACTGTAAGGACATAAAACAATAATACACAATTTATTGTGATAAAAACATATCTGCTAAAAAAATCGCTATTAAAATACTCAATATATACATTAAATAAGATTAAGAGAAACAAGCTCAACGACAGATAAAAATATATAGAAGCTACACGAAGGTTGTAAATATAAATATCTTAGCAATACTTATTGACAAGGGACAATAATATTTTTTGCATATTTTTTTAAGATATGAGGGTTTACCCACATCGGTGGGAAGGTGAACTAAATGTCCGACTAATCAATTATAGCTTGTTGATGACGCGTAGATGGGAGTTCTAATGTGAGTGTGGCCTACCTTGAGTGTTCTCTCACTCTTCCTTCACGACAATTTGGCTACATTTCTTTTAAGACCTAACTTAACTTATCCGTACATCACAATCGTAGTGAAATGTGGACAGCTAATAAAATTCTGTGAAAAAGAAATTTAAATAATTAGAAGTAAAGAAATGATTTCAAAATCAGTTAACTGAACGATCATTCAGGGAAAATTATAGCACCTATTAAACCCAATACGAGTTCCGAATATTATTGGGTACAGCCATTTTCAGAAACGTTTCAACGCGCACTGACTCAATAAATCAAAAACCGGCAAAAGGGTTCAATTAAATTAAATAACAATTAATTGAGAATAACTCAATTTTAACTTGCAACTTTATTGTAACTAGCGACTCAAAAGACCCGCTTCAGTGGGCGCATGGTCTAAGACGGTACTCTCGCAGTAGATGGGTAGATCGAGGTTCTAGTCTCGGTCGGGTGTACTCAGGGTGGTTTTTACAAAATGGTTTTTAACTCTCCCACCACGCAAAAACGGGTACATCTCCTATAAATATACCCTTTCTTATCCCTAGAACTATTAGCGTAATTAGTACATAAGCGTATAGCCCGAACAGATAATAAGACGTGGGGATAAAAACAAAACAGAAAAATACTGTAATATCATCGATGTGTGTTGTCTACATATTTATCCGGAGTAACTTCTTGAAAATAATATAACATATCAAACTTTCATAAACAATTTAACCTTAACGTAGTTGTAAAGTTGGTTATAGTACTTACAGGAAGTGAAGAAGGTTGAAGCTGGGCCTGTCAATTAGGAGATACCTCGCTGGACCACTGTTCCCACACACGTCGGTCAGTCTTGCTTGCACTGGTACCACTTTCAAAGTGAACCCTCGCAAATTTCACCGACACTTTATAAAGTTAGGTGGTGTGTACCGCCTTCCTTCTCGCCTCCTCCCCATTCCCCCTCTCTCCCTCATCCACACCCAGTCCTTCTTCCCTCCGCTATCCAACACTTCTTTCTTATCCACCACCCCTTCTCCTACCCTTCACAGACGGTTTGTCATCCCTTACAGTTCATCATGATTTCCTTTCTCAATCTATATTTTCTTTACATTCTGATTTTCCCACACATCCTCGTCCCTGATATGTTGACGGTTCGTTCTTTACTTTATGTTCACTACGTTTGTAACATTTATTTGACGCGCAACAACGCTTTACGTTCATAAATGTTATTCTAATGTGTTAGCTATTAATTATTTAATTAAAAATTATAGAACCCGCTTTGGTGGCCGCGTGCTCTAACGCGCTACACTCGCAGTAGACTAGACCTCCGATGACAGTGAGATAGAGGTTCGAATCTCGGTCGGGTGTTCTGAGGGCGATTTTTCCTAAATGATTTTCCAATTTCCCTCCACGCAAATTCAGGTGCATTTCTTATAAATATAACCTTCTTAATCCCTAGAACCGATAGCGTGATTATTAAATAGGTGTATAACCCGAACGAGCTGCAGTGCTAAAATATATACTGTACTGTTAGTTCGATAAATCAAGGTTAATATAAATAATCACCGGATTTTATATATATTAACCATCAGTCCTGGTTAATGTGATGAATTTTTCATGTTGAAATCAAATGATTCACATTAACATAGTATTATTATAATAAGCAGCACCCTCTTGTTAAAGTGATAAATTCTACGTTTGTGTAAGTTTTAATCGGTCTGATTCATACGTGGCGTCTGTTGTGCTTATCAATTGAGGTCCATATTTTATTGAGTGCGGACGTGTGGTGTTATCTTGATATACCTAATCTTGCCTAACCTATTCTAGCCTAACATGGACTAAAAATAACCTAACCTTCAGAATAATATAATTTATTCCGTCAGAAAAATAGGTTTTATTGCTTTGTAAAATAACCTGTTAAAATAACGAATTGCATGTATTTAATTGCATTAACCACTAATATCGGTTACTCTGTAAAAATAACCGATAAGTATGCATATTAACTAATTTATTACTTTAACTGTAATATATTATATATACATAAATGAGAATATTTAGTGATAGAAATTGTATCGGCATATACCTGTTGAGAAAATGGATGGACACAATGTGAAATAATCTCTCTTGGTAAAGTCGGTCAGAAATAAACACCGGACCCTGGATACAGGTACTCTCTACTTAGGATTTGTGTGCTTAGACGATTGCAAATAAAACGTGTATTAACACAAAATAGATTTACATTGAATCCAACATCTATAAACTTGTAGTTACTAACAAAACTGTGCTAAATGTTGATATATATCTGTGGACCATATTGTTATCTTTATATACTGACCAACCACCTATAAATAAGCATGTTGGCTTGAATACCTGTTAAGTTGATATTTCTTTCTCTGTATCCTCTGGATATGAGAACAGGGGAGGTACAAGGAGTTTAGAGTTCACTAAAGTGTGTATATAAGCACTAAATAGTGATCCACAGCTTGTTTTTAGATTATGAAAAAGCTTTAAACAAAGTATTAGGTTTCATCAGAAGGGTTTATAGAGATATCAAGATCAAGGAAAAACCTTAAAAAGTCACTGGGATCTTCAAATAGTTTTGCAATAATTTTTGGAATTTTAAATAAAAAAGAATAACCCAGAGATATCTGATTTGTTTTAGCTACAATCTATAAGATTTTTTGAGGTAAACTTATAAATTTGGATGCATAATTCTTATGTCAATAATTTAATAAGAAAATCATGAAATTGGTGGTCGTTTCAATTTTTATTCTTGTGTGCAAAATACTAAGAAAATATATTATTTAGTATGGAAACACTGGACCAGTAAGGGGATTTCAAAACTTAAAATTTGGTATATCAAACAGTCATGTGCATGCCACGCGGGTAGGGACATAAATACATTATTGTATTCCTCTACTCAGTGTTTTATGTTTTTTAAGCATTTTACTAAGTTTTACTACTTGATCACCGGTGACCTGGCGGTCTAGGGGTAAGGTGTCAAACTTCTGTGCTGGCAGCCGGGGTTCAATCCTCGGTCCCGGCACCGTGGTTCGGATTCCACGTTAAACTGTAGGTCCTCCATTCCATCTCACAATCACCCTACCATTACACATTACACATTAGCGTAAGTGCGTACAACCCGAACGGGTAGTAAGACGCGGTGCTAATAATAATAATACTTGATCATGTATCATGTTCTTTTCAATATATAGATTGAATATGTTAGTCAGCTATTATTTTACTAACATACACGTTCAATTATAATTTTACTTGGATTCAATTCTCATTATGGACGAAATATATGTCATTGAGTAAAGTTTTGACTGTCCATTTCACAGTGATGAAATTAACGGCCGAGGAACTGGGTGCTGTGTTTGTCCTATAAATAAATTAGTCTCTAAAAGTCTTACCAAACAAAATTAGTCCCGATAGAACGTTCACATTAAATACCCTGAATTAAAATATATGTATTTAGAAGAAATGCTTCCGCATTTGAGTGGTGGGGTTGAGGTGAAAACTAAAGGGATATGTGTAAAACCACCCCCCACGCGCCCATTCGTAAAACCACCCCCCACGAGCCCATTCGTCGGCCACTATTAAAATATTTACCTCTCTGTTATCAACTATCTGGTATATTGTGAGCGTGACCCCTTAAACCATCTGACCACCTGTGTGGGTTTATAATCTGTTAAATTGTATATGTTAAATAACATCAGGTAGGGGCTTATGTTGAATTAAATTTGTTGTCTAGCCACTTTAACAAATATTTTGCATTTCCTCTCTAATCCCATGCATTTTTTTTTCACCTTGATGCCATTGTTACCCACACTTGGAATGTCCTCCTCCCTCATTGTTTCAGCCATTCCTTCCTCAACCACGTTCTACTACCCCCCTACATCCCCTCTCCCACCTGTGGCTGCCACGGGTGCTCATGCGCTCTTGCCGTCAGGACGCGCTCACGCGTCGCGGTAACCCCCCTCCTCTCCTCACCCCTTCTCTCTAAAATCTCGCCCCCGCACAAAAGTGCGTGGCGTGACGTGACCTGACCCCACGTACCTCGCCACAGTGTTTTTTTTTAATCTCGTAAGGGTACATTTGACTACCACCCACCCTCTGTTCGAGGAATCCCTCTCACACTCTGTGAGCACTATGCTCGTAACAACCGAAAGAGGTGTCATCTACAGTCCAATTTTCATAAGAAGACAGCTAGAAAAGTTACTAAATCTACTTTCACTTATTCATACGTCAAGTCATGTGAGCTGCAGATGTCACTAATGATAGATATTATCAATACCTATAAAAACACTAGGAATATAGTAAAAAATTATCAAAATTGGCCACAAAACTGTTTGTATCTTTTAACTGTCCTTCCTATGAAAACTAGAATGTACAACTAATTAATTTAGGGTATTTAACGTTTATTTTCTGACATGACTCACAAATTAATACAGTTCTATAAAACAAGGCTTCTTAAATTTTTTCCACTCGTGACCCCTTTTAGTCCTAGAATTTCCTACGCGACCCCAGGTGTATAGATATATAAAATAGGCTACAGATCAAATATTTACTTATAATAAATCATATAAAAAGGTTTTAAAATATATTTTTTACATACATATTATTTTATCATTTATTAGAGACGAAAGAAAATTTGCATAGTAATGAGATGGATTTGCTTGTTTGCTTGTTTAATTTTACATAACGAATTAAATCTTGTCTGAATATTTGATAGGCCCCACATCAGGACGTAGAGCATCTTCAACGTTCTTGAAAGTTGATCGATATTTTGATTTTAAAATCGTCAATGTTGAGATCGTCACTTCGCATAAAAACTTAGTACAAGATGATAGCAGTATGATTAGGGCATTTAAGAAATTGTTGGAAATTCTGTCCTGATCCCACGCCAAAATTCATTTAGGCCTATAGATTTTTTAGGAAAATTAAATTTTAAACCTGTGTCGTTTAATAACTCAGCAAATTATTATTGAACCTTTTATGGCGGATGACTGACGATTTTAATTGAGTATGATTTATGAACCCAACTTAGATTTTTAGAATCAAAATTTGAAGGGAAGTATTTCTGAAACTCTGTCTCCATGCACTTCAGATGATCAATTATAACCCTTACAATTAAATCTTCGGGAAGGTTATTTTCAATTATAAAATCATCTGTAGCTGTAAACATTTCTAAAGAACCCTTTTCTTCCCTATGTTAACATTTTAGTAAACATTTCAGCTATATCTTTTAACATAAGCATGTTTCAATTTGTTGTGTGATAACCACCTCGGTGGCGTAGTTATCTAACGCGCTAGTTTTGTGTTGAACTAGACTACCGAGGACGGGGAGATTGCTGTTAGAATCTCGCTCGGGTGAACTATGAAGGGGGGATTCCTAAATGGTTACCCACTCTTCCTCCACGCAAATGTGGGTTCACTTGTTTCATAGCCAATCTTCTCAATTCCTAGGACATTAGTGAAATTAGTACTTAAGCGTATAACTCAAACGGGTAGTAAGACGCGGTGCTAATAATAATAATAATAATAATAAAAGTAGTTGGTAAGTCATCTGTTGAGAATTTGTTCTTCCCTAGCCCCGCGTCTTACTACCCAATCAGGTTATACGCCTATGTACTAATAATTACACTAATGTGATAGGGATTATGAGGGATAAATTGAGAGGAAGTGTAACCACATTCATGTGGAAGGAGATTGGAAAACCATTTAGAAAAATAAACATCCTTAGTAGATCCAAACTGGATTTTAACCCTGACCTCCCCGTCATAAACACAACAGTCTATCACGAGAGTTATGCCTTAGACTATTTGGCCACTGAAGGGAGTTCCTCCAAGTTATTTCTTAGGAATTTTCTTCAACATTCAATATCCTTATCCTCTTTCCTTGGATGATTTATTTTAAGTAATTAATATGCCAGCATTGCTAAGCACATGGAAGAAAGTCAATCTTATGTAATCTGGTTTACTGGTGACGAGGAGGTTAGGGTTAGAGTCCCTGCCGGTTGGGAACATTGACCATAAAATTTTACTTTTAATATTGTAATTAAAAGTCGATGTCCCAGACGTGTAGTTATACTTGGCGTGAAAGAAAGGTCATTAATAGTCGACACACTGTCACGCTTAATAAACAATATCACACATGAATTTGATCTTAACATTTCCCTTTTGCCTCCTTCCATGACGAAACATTTTCCAACAATTAAGGAAGTTAAGTTACCTCGAACAAGTTTTCCTGTGTTTGAACAAGTTAAACAATGTGGGTGGAGAGCATACACTACTTCTACGGACAATTAGGGTAGAAATAGGTAATAACACTGCCATGATGGTCGATACATCATGGTGGTCTTGTTCAGGTCAATTCTAGAGGGGACTTATATAAGTAGGTTTGTGTGTTGTTGATTTTGTTTTTAGCACTGCGTTCTACTACCCGTTCGGGTTATACGCTCATGTACTGATTACGCTAATGATTTTAGTGATGATGAAGGTTATATTTATAGGAAGTGTACTCCCATTTACGTGGAGGGAGAGTGTATAACCATTTTGGAAAAACCACCCTCAGTAGACCCGGTTGAGATTCGAAACTCGATCTCCCTGTCATCGGCAAGATAGCCTACTGGAGGAATAGCGCGTTAGACCATACTTTTGATGGAACATATGTACTATTTACGCTAATGATTTTAGTGTTGATGAAGGCTATATTTATAGTAAGTGTACTCGAATTAACGTGGAGGGAGAGTGGAAAACCATTTTGGAAAACCACCCTCAGTAAACAAACCCTGCTGAGACTCTAACTTCGATCACACCCTGATTATTTCTACGACACACCCAACAGCTAGACTTCAAACCGTTAATGTGCAATTTTTAATGTAAAGTAACAAACACTAGTTGACGTACTATGGTGACCTCATGTTTTTTGGCGTCACTTTCGTGTTAGCTAACTGTTGATGACAGAGAGTTTGAGGTTCGAATCCTGTTAGAGTGTACTTAATAAACTCTACCTTCATGCAAATGAGAATACACTTCCTCAAAACGAAATCTTCATCAGCCCTAGCTCATTATCACTTTGACTACTGTGATATGGTTTTTATGACTTGACTGTTGAACTTGTTAGTAATTTACAAAAACTTCAAAACACGCGTGTAAAATGTATCTTCGTCTTGCGATCCCGTGAGCCGTGACCATATTTGTACATACTATAACAAACTTGACTGGCTACGATTTGATGATAGACGGCATCTACATACTCTTCTAATGATGAAGAAAATATTGCTAACAAGATATCCTCAATACCTCTTTATCCTCACGTGTATTCCCTTTTCACGCTCATCACAATCTCGGGACTCGCTCACGTGACACCCACACATTCCCCATCTCCCTTCACAATTCTAACTTCTATTATCTCTCTTTTACTGTTGCTGGAGCTCGTTCATGGAATGCTCTTGATCTAGATATTAAAACTGCTGCCCCTATAAAATCCTTTAAGCATAAGTTTGCTCAAAGTCTGCAAGCAGAATCTCCATCTTCTATGTGAGGGGACATGTAGAGAGAGGTATAGTAAGAATGTGTTTGTAAAGGAATATTATTAATACTATTAATGTATATTATCCTACTATTAAGCCACATGGCTTACTTACTCAGTGACATTAATGTTTACACACAGCCAGATGAGCTAGAAACTTGAAATTTGGCCAACATATAGTTTCTAGCCTGTAACCGACGAGAAAATTCCAAAAAAGTTAAAACATTTAATTTTCAACCCCTGAAAAAAAAAATCAAAATGGCAGAGCAACTTTAAAGAATGGTAGGACCTATTAAAAACTTATCGGGGACTAGGGGGCGGAGCCCCCAACGAGCAAAGTGAGCATAATCTAAAAGTGACTAAATACTACCAGCATTGTTTTCTCTTTAAATTATTAAATTATCACGTTTAGATATGTTATGCATAATATAATAACATTTGAATGTATGTGTGGAGGGATTGTGTGCCAGAATGTATATTTTATTATTATATATTCTTTATTTAGTTCTACTTTCCTTATTTATTTTAATATAATATGTTCCTATATGTACAATCATGTATGTGGGTAATATTTTTGTACAAATATTATAAATTAGTTTTTAGCACATAGGTAGCAAATGTACTGTAAGTTCTTTATTATTAAAAGGGCTAAGTGTAAGAAAAATGCGCTGGCCTTAACTTCACTCAAATAAAGACGATATCGTTATAATTATTATGATTTTTGCTAATTTTCACCGCCCCTCTATTACTCAAAGCTCTCATTCACTAGTAAATATTGATTTAGCTCATCCACCCTTATTGATTTCACTAGATGTACCTATTGCTACTAAAATTAATGACACCCTTAATACATATATTGACTATGCACATGGGGATTACCTTAATCTCTACAATGACCTGGCTAATGCTGATTGGTCTTGTGTTTATTCTACTAAGGATGTTAATTTGGCTGTAGATAATTTTACCAAGTTAGTTCAAAGGAAAATCAGAACGCATATTCCTCAAATTACCATTCTTAATTCATCCAATTATCCTAATTGGTTTTCTTCTACACTTAAATACTATATTAGGAAAAAAAACAATTTTTTCAAAAGGTTTAAACAAACAAATAATAGTGTATTCTATACTCATTTTTCTCATTTTCGTAGATTAGTTAAAACTACTTTGATTATAGACAGAGCCAACTGGATGAACTCAATTGAAAATAGTATTAAATGCAAACCTAAAGATTTTTGGAAATTTGTTAAAAATAATCGTATGAATAAAGTTTTCCCATCCATCCTAGAAATTAATGGCAAGTCTATAGTGGATCCTTTATTAATTGCTAATGAGTTTGGGACCTACTTTCATTCCGTTTATAATTCAGCTATTCCTGTCTTACCCTGCCCCGTTATTGAAACTAGTGCGCCCTTGTATCCATGCCACATAACACCCTTGGATGTTGCTAATGCTATAAAAAAATTGAGTTCTTCTAGATGTGCCGGGACAGATGGAATTCCAAGTTTTATTGTTAAAGGCTGTGCCAGCATTTTCTGCCCTCTGTTAGCCTATATTTTTAACATTAGCCTGTCAAATGAAACTTTTCCTCTTACATGGAAACAATCTGTTGTCATACCTATCTATAAAAAAGGGGTAAGAACAAATGTTTGTAATTACAGACCAATTTCCCTCTTAAACACTTTCTCCAAAGTATTCGAGAAAATCATACATGAGCATACTTTCCACCACCTTAAAAATAAACTATCAGATAATCAACATGGCTTTATAAAAAATAAATCTACTGTCACGAATTTAGTAGAATTTCTTGGGCATGTTGCCCCTCAAGTCTCTGCCCAAGGTCAGGTTGATGCTATTTATTTTGACCAAAGTAAGGCATTTGATTTATGTCAGCATAATATTATTCTCTCTAAGCTTGGTAATTTTGGACTCTCTCACTCTTATGTAAATTGGTTTAGCAGTTATTTGCATGAAAGATCATTCATTATTAAAATTGATTCACATACCTCAAAAACATTTTTAGCACCCTGTGGCATACCACAGGGTTCTAATTTAGGTCCGCTTCTCTTTAATGTGTTTATTGATGACATTGGTAAATATTTGAACTCGTCTAGTTATTTACTCTTTGCTGATGATGTAAAATTATTTAAAACTATCAAATCAATAGCAGATTGTATAGATTTACAAAATGATGTAAATGGTATTTTACAATGGTCTTTGGAAAATGGAATGTCTATCAATAAATCTAAGACCAAATCTATATCTTTTACTAGGAAAACTAATCCTTTCTTTTTTACTTATAAATTGGGCAGTGATAACATAGTTCGTACACTTTGTATTAATGATCTTGGTGTCCTCCTGGATAACAAACTTTATTTCCACTATCATGTTGACCATGTCATTTCCCAGTCATTGAAATTACTTGGGCTTATTAAATTTATTACTATATCATTTAAGAAAGTTGACTGTTTTTTATGTCTGTATTACGCCCTGGTTAGATCTAAGTTAGAATATGCCACTGTTGCTTGGAATTCCATTACCTTAACTGACTCTCTTAGGTTAGAAAACATCCAAAGAAAATTTGTTGCTGCATGCTATGATAAATTCTTTAGTAACCGGATTTATTATGATTATGACAGAATTCGAAACCTCTTAGGGCTCCAAACTCTCTTCTCGCGTAGACTTTATTGTGATGCCCTTTTTGTTTTTAATATTTTCAATAACAATATTTATTGCAAATTTGCCCTTGATCATGTAGGCGTTCATATCCCTTCTCGGGCTTCTCGTAATCCTAAATTATTTTTTCTCGATAGCTCTTATAAGACGAGCCCTATAGGTCGTTGTATCCATAGCGCCAATTCTAGATTTGTCGAATTTGACTTTTATCATAAAAGGAAAGCTAAACTCAGAGAGTTATTTAAGGATGTCCCATATCAATAATTTATCATGTAGAGGTTCTGCCTATATTATTTAAACTTACAATATTCTGCTCTATTTTTTGCATTATGTTACTGATTACTATTTAGTTATTTGTTTTTAATGTTACTTTTTTATTCTTATTATTATTAACTACTTTTTATCTCGTAACTATTCATCAGTATATAACATTATTTAGCCATTTTTGTCTATCATTTTTTCTTGTGTAAATATATGTATTATAAGGTATGTACGTGTGTACTTTTCAGTGCTGGCCTGTTATAGGTCTTACGACTGTTGGCCAGCACTATAATAAAGGAAATTGAAATTGAAATTGAAATTGAATTATTATTATTACTATCGTAATTAGTACATATGCACACAAACTGAATGGGTAGTAAGAAGTGGTGCTATAAAATAGGTTACTTTCCCTCTATATTTTTAAGTACTGCTAGGAATCGAACTTAAGGGCCACCCTGAGATAATGTGTATGACTATATTTAAAAATGGCAATCAAATCAATCACAACAGATTGTTCTTCTCACGGTTATATCAAGACTATTTAAAAATATTCGTACGTATTCAAGCTTATATGAATAAAAAATAGTTTATTTTTGTAATTAATTTGTATAAGTGAACCCACTGCGCTTAGGTTTAAAAAAATAAAAAATCTGGACAAATACGTATGGAGGTACTCCCATGAAATTTGGTGCCATAGTCTCAAAACTAAAATGAGCATTTGTAAAAATAGGCAACTTCTGTGAAGTGACTATTTTTCTAGGAAACACTCTCGCAAATGGGGATAATCTCCAAACTGTGATTCTTTTTCATCTTGGGTTGATTCGAAAGGTTTTAAATATGATGTGTGGGATTTTAACCAGAAAACATAAACTGGATTATAGAGAACAAATATTTAATTCCATTTTAGCATATTGAATAATAAATTATTGAAATAGGTAATGTATTAGTTTATATATTTTCAGTTTTATTAATTTTTAATTTTCAATATACAAAATAATTGAAACGACTTTTCCGGATCAATAAAATTGATATTTAAACTCTTAAAATTATGTCACGATAATAAGTTGCGATAGGCTCCATATTTATTGTATATTCAGCTCACGGCTGTTTATATGTTTTTATTTTTTCATATATTTTATTTTCATTTTCATCTATTTAATTTATTTGAGGTATTCGAGATGCACTTTCTGAGCCGACTGGTACAGCACACGGTAATATATATGAGCGAGAGTGAAAGATCCTACCAATTTTGCCGGGAAAGGTATTTTCACATAACTTCCCGTGATCTTTGACATGCCACAATCAACATGGAACCACTGGCTTTACTTCCCCTCTAAAGGAAGTTGTGCTAAGCATTTGTATTGCTTAAGAAAAATCAGTTGACCCTGGCTTGGTTCGAACCCATGAACATCAGGTACTGAAGTTAGCACTTTACCCCAAGACCACCGAGGTCAATATTTTCTCATATAAACGTCGTATAGAAAGCTTACTGTGAAAATACCCACACCATTAACACATGGACATAAGCGCTAGTCATGTCTAGGAGGACAGTTATTGATAAGTGTTTTTCCCTAAATGGTGTCCTACTAACCCTCAACTCTAAAGTTGGTGCATTTAATGTAATTCCTACCTTACTGATTCCTACCTCATTAATATAAATATCTGAATAGACCCGATGGGGAGTTAAACGGGATGCGAAGAAAAATTATGCTAGTGAAAAATCTATCTTGAGGTTTTAAATAAAATGTAGGCCTACTTTTCATTGGTCCCATATTCCATTAAAGCATGTGTTTTAATCGACGTTCAATTTCTATTTTAATACGTGTGAACTTATCTATACCAAAACGGTTCGTTCAACTTTTTCAATTCTACTCTATCCAAAGCAACAAGCACAAAATGATATACATTAGAAAGTTTGTGCAATACAGTTTACACTAGTTAACATTTCTCATATGGAAAATATTTTTTTTTTTAATTAACCATTGAATCCACATAATTTTCACCCCGCTAACAAATAATAATACAGTATCTAACAAGGATGCTCAAAACTCAGATTTGGGTTTAAAAAAAAGGGACCTTGGATATGAGGAGCAAGCTGGGACCACTTATAGGAGCTGTTTAGTTCCGAATATGTTTCAAATTATGGAATTTGTACCGTATTATTACGTTCAACCCAAGAGATTTAGTGACTTAATCCAAGGGATATGATGAAGATTGAATCAAGGAATTTGGATCTGTATTTGCGCATTGAAATAAACAACAGTGATGGTCACCGTTTTAAAAACTATCCCCAATGCAGCCGGCTTAGAATAAAACGTTGATCTCCGAGTTAATTTTAACCTAGTGCATTACAAGGTGTCCGTAAATATTGGCCAATCTATAAATTTTCCATTCCAAATAATTTGTTTATGGTCTCGTAGATTTTTGTAGGAAGGCAACGTACTGTCTGATGAATTAAATGCTTGTTTTAAAACAATATTAATGATTCGTATACCAAATTACATTTTGATCAAAAAATACAACATTACCTATATAATAATATTAATACTATAGTAATGTTTTATCAGCTGTCTGCAAAAAAATATTATATTTAAAAAAATCTTACTATAATAATTTGACTGTAGCAATGATGACAATAAATAAAATAAATAGCTTCAAATTATATTGAATAAACTTTCTCACGAGCTTAAATCATTACATAAGTATTGTAAATATTAGGTGTGGTAGAGAGCGTTAAAGGGTGACTCGTTTTAGATGCAACCCAACACGCGTTTGAATTATTCTCGTTGGGATCCTGGCTACGAGGTCTCAACGTTGGAGTCACATTTAAACTTGTAAGCACTGCTGCAGTGCTTGGATTTAGAATACCAGGTGAAAAGGTGTTAAGAGGGAATGTTTTTCTACACCATTGTGGCTTTACTATCCTTTATACACGTTAATGTGAGTACACTTTTTTCTAATAAAACTTTCGTCATCCCTTTGAGTAACCCATCAATAGCTGGTATGGCTTGTGTTAAGAGGTAGGTAGCTTAAAGGAAATGCACAAGTATTTGCGTGTAAAGGAGCACACGGAAAATCTGGCTTGAGAAACAACTCTTATAAATATTTAGCTATTAGTGTATAGCGTGCCGTTCTACTGGATTAATTGTTCTGACTTCAATCTACGACATGACTAAAAAATGTACAGTTGGTCAAATAAAATTATTATTATTATTGTTAGCACCACGTCCTACTACCCGTTCGGGCTATACGCACTTACGCTAATGTGTAATGTTAAGGTGATTGTGGGATTAAATGGAGGACCTACAGTTTAACGTGGGATCCTAACCACGGTGGAGGCCTGGCATTCCTCAGATTCACAAGTTGTGATTAATAATACACGTCTTGTCAGAGGTGAAGGAAGAGTTTGGTAATCAGATAAATATGTGCCGAGACCAAGGATTGAAGTCAAATAGGAGTTTCCCCTTTAACAGGATGAGTTGTCACCAGTCCTTTGTTTGTTCAAGAGTTAATTTTGTAATTTGTCTGCTGATATAATTAATATCTTCATAAAATTCACGTAAATTATCCCTAGTAGGAAATGAAATACGACTTAAAATACATAACATAATTATACAGGGTTAGGCATCATCACTAGCCACAGTTGCTACCTCAGAAGACAAGACGAGAATGGGCAGTAGTAGTAAAGTTATTAGGGGTTGTGATAGTAGCAGTATTAATTCTAATTGTGGTTGTAGTAGTAGTAGCAGTGGTGGTAGGATTTTTTTATTATTACATCAGAAGTACATATTTTTAATCATTAAAAATGGTCCAGCTAAGCACATGGTCCAGCTAAGCACACTTGTCAGCTTGTCGTTTTCTGGTGTTGTGACTGTGAGCCTGTCTTACATTATTTGTTTCTGAGTAGTAATACTGAATTTATTTTATAGTTATAAAAAAATGTTTACTGTCAATGGTTACCACTTCTTATTCATGACTTTGGTACAATTTTTGTTTTCACTCATTATTTTAAGAACTTTAATTTGAATATGTCTTAATTGATTTAAATATAGATCACTTGTCTTTCCCCAGGAAGTACTACCATAGCCTAGATGTGATTCTATTAGCGCATGATATACTATTTTTAGAATATCAAATGTAACATTGTTTTAGTATACATATATTAACCATTCCCGCTCTTAGCTTCTTAATCATTATGTCTATGTGAGTATTCTATTTCATATGAGAATCAATAATTAGCCCAAGATAGTTATATGGCTCAACTTGCGTAAATGTTAAACAATTACAGGGTTTTATATTATGTAAACAATCTAAACAATTACCTTTTTTATATAATTTATACTTTATAACACGTGGTAGTCTGGTATGCATTGTTTGCGTTTTTTAATGTTAATTATTAATTTATTATCGCGAGTCCAGTTTTGTATATTATTAAAGTCTTCCTGTAACATTTGTTTAGCTCTATCTACATTTTTGTGCACCGCATACAGCATTGTGTCGTCAGCAATCATAAATATACCGCAGTCTGTATACAGTTTTACATGGTTCTTGTATAGATTAAGTATAGTATTGGCCCACGATTAGAGCCTTGTGGTACTCCAATATTTATATCCAATTCTTCACTTTCTATATTATTTATTTTAACTATTGTTTTCTATATTTTAGGTAATCTTTAAACCATTCACACATATTACCTCTGATATCAATTTATAAAGTGATTATAGTAAAATATCTTTATCCAACGTGTAGAACGCTTTCGACATGTCTATAATTGCTATAGCTATGTGTTTGTTTTCGTTTAATTTCTCTAGCATTTGATTAGTAAAAGTGTGTAAAAATATTTCCGTACTTTTTTTTAATCCGTAGTAGTTGTAGTAATAGTAGTAGTAGCAGTAGTAGTAGTGGTAGGAATGGTACTAGCTGTAGTAGTGGTAGTTATAGTAATGGTAGTAGCCAATTGTGTTCTGGTGCCAGCACTGGCATCCAGTGATTTAAATAACCAAAATAAATAGGTTCATGAAGATAAATTTTAAGTAAACTCACAAGCATCAGGCTGGGGCGTAAGTTAACCTAATGAACTTTACTAGTAAGATCAGTCCAGTGCATCTGGTTGGGATCAAATCCACCTCCTCCAGGTTAGAATTCGCAAAACCCTGCCACGAGGACTTTATACCACGGGCAGGAGGGCACAACCTCCTCCCCCTCCTCCTCCCATCCCCCTCACACCCTCCGGTAATTAGAAATGTGAAATTCATTCCACTGAGATTGAGCTGTTCATTACATAGGATTGCTTCCAGAGGAAGAAGGGATGACAGCGTGGGAAAGCGATCGTCATGCAGGCTACTATAGTGACTTGTGCATTATACTCCATCCGCTTTCTCCTGGCCCTCAGGTCACCCAACCCTTATCAGATGAAAGGGATAATAGGAGGTAATCCAAACGATAATGGTGCCTCGTTCTTTCTTTTGTCGCGCGTACAATTTAAGTCTCTGAACAAACATAGCCACACAGCTTTCACAAACACAGGATTACAGTTTTGATGATGATAAATTCAATTATAAAAAAAAAAGTTGGTTCTTTTACTGAACCGTGTGAGCTACCATGTATTGGGGGGGAGGGGTAGATGAATCAGGTAGAAATAACATATTTTGACCATATTGTTTAAAAATTGGTACAGGAACGCCATGATGTCTTAAGGATAAGAACCTAGGATTAAAAATGAGTTAAATGAGAATAGCAAACTGCTTAAAACAAACATTTACATGACATATTTAAAAAAAAACATTTTACCCACAAGGGTATTTTCACTTGTCCTAATTTTCTTAAAAATCCAGGGATATCACTGATAAGTTTTATAATAAACTATTTACACTACATGTTTTAAAAATAATATTATATCTTTAAAATTCTCAATATAGTTTCATAAGACAACCTCTATTTCTATTTTTCCATTGACCATTCTAAAAATACGGATATTCTTTTTAAGCTCTTCAGTAAATTGTCATTTACGCTTTGGCATTTTCAGAAAATAAATCGGGCTTACATACAGGCGATTATGCCATTTTTAAATCAACCAAGAGACCAATCTGATCTTAAATATGATATAATATATAAACTGTTTTTTTTAACATCATTGGTCAGTTTTGTAATTTTTTTTAAAAAAACTACCTTTTATGAATGTAATGTCCCAAAAAATAAGTACTTATGGTAGGTAGCCCTGATACTGGGTCACAAAAATTAAATAAACACATAAATACATTATATATGATCATGGTTTAACGGTATATAGGTTATTCGTAGGGATCTTCGTTTACATCCTATTTTTATGAAAGAAATTCCATCCTTAGTTTGTTTTTTTGGAATGTTTTCTTCTTTTTTATAAGCCAAAGTCAATAGATTTAATTTAACTTTTAGAACACGCATGTCAATTTGTTTTAGTAAGTACAGTACACTTAAATTAAGTATTTGTTTTTCAATAAAAACTATTTATGTTCGGTTCGCAATATGAAACAATGTTTATAAATCAAAAGTTATTAGTGTTAATTTACTGTATTAATACGTTAAGCTATGGGTTATCAAACTGTCACGTTTGACATTTGGTGTCAATTTTGACAATGTTGGCTTTTCTTTATTTTATTTTCAAATACCCGGATGGACCGGATGGGTAGTAACACATGGTGTAAAAATAGTAGTTCAAAGGCTCCATAAGATTCTTATCTTACTATAAGATAGCGCTACAACCTAGCGAGTGGTGAGAACGCTCAACATTTGTTAAATAATGGCGGCTAAACGAGTGCGAGAAAACAGATGGCCTCCCATGGACGCAGAAGCTAATATGTCTTGAAAGTACTAATTTCGGTGTCTGCCAAAATGTGAGCAATAGCTGGGTACAACGTTTACAAAATTTCATTTATTGTACTCACATTTTGATAATTTGTTCTTATATAAATATAACTCTTCAAATAGCTTGTCAGTTTATATAAAAGTGGGAATTAAATGTTCTAACGTTATATAGTTAGACCCCGGACCTGTGCTTACTAAACACGTGAACCAAGATTTTAACCTAAAAACAGATTCTGTTCCACGGAAACCTCATTAAAAACAATGCGTGACTATGGCAACAACCATTTTAACATTCAAATAAAAGTTATTAGGTACTTAAACTTCTCGATAAAAATGTGATGGATAAATACATTTTATCTGACAGATAAATGCTGTCTGGCAGTCATAAGACTCACTTTTAACTTATCCACCACATTGAAATATTTATATATCAGATTAATATTTATTCAGGAGTCATAAGACCGACCCTTGGTAAAATAAACGGTACAGTGCACCGCACAGACTTGCTACTTTATCTTAAAATAGAGACATAAGTATAACTCGTAATATTTGTGAAATGAAACAAAATAAATGGTTGCAGAAACACTCCACCAACACGCACAAAGGAAATAATATACACTTTTACAGAAATATTGATAAAAAGAAGTATATCTCTCTCAACCAAATAGCATAACAATTAATGTAAATTTTAAAGTCCTCAAAAATTGTAGCATGTATAGCATCATAATTTTTAAATCGAAGTATTCACGAATATATGTCTTTCTCTATGAAAAATCAAATAAAAAATTGAATATATTGTTTGGAAAGTGAAACACATCTTATAGCCTCTGGGTATGACTAGTGAAGCTTGGTTTGATCCCCAATTATATTCAACAAAGTGGGTTTTTTCATGATGCTATTTAGAACCCTCTTTCCGGTTGAATTTGTATACATGTTCTAACAAAAGTTTAACCACCTCATCTTTACTGTTACTAATAAATAGCCTACACACTGTACTAAAAAGTACTAAAAAAAACTTTTATTCTCGAGGAATATTAGATTGTCATTATTCCGAGTGAGATTAAATGTTGATTGATGAGGTCACATATTGAACCAAAAGAGACACTATTCAATCACCTTGTCGGGGCTACAAAACTGAAACAAATCACAAGGATTGCTTTTTTATCACACATGATTTATTGTGGACCAATAATCTAAACGTATTGAAACAAGGATTTTTTAATACAAAGTACAATTTTAAAAGATTTATTTGAGTGTTTTTTAAAAAAAAACATTATAAATTTGCGTTTACTGATTAAAATTATGACTTTCCAGCCCAAGTTCCTACAGTACAGTGGCCTATATTATTGTATTTTAAAATGAAGCGAGTAGGTGTAATACTTTGTAGTTCGAAATAACAAAATAGGCCTGTAATGTTGAAAGAAATATAACCACAAGCTACATGGTTGTATGGACATGTTTTTTTTTCTGGAAAAGAGTGAAAACCAAGCCAAATACATTTAATACATACATATTATTCGTTCATAACTCACATACATTAAACCTGCCGTATGAAAATAGAGTTGATTCACAAGTTCATCATTTTATTTTTCGTCAATAATTTCATTTCATCAGGAGCAAAGTCTTTTCAGATGTATGATAGAATAATATACTAATTTCAAGCTCTTTCTCATTGGTTTCACTTGTTTTTTAGTTCATAACTTTTTAATTTAGTAGGCTATAAATATTTTCTAGCGAATACGTTTTTTAAGGGAAAACATCTCTTAGTGCTTGCTTTGTTTCAAATCCGCTACGTGTCGTCCCTGTAGAATAAGCTAGGTCAATTTCCTCCCCTGTTGTCTATCTTGTGACAGCTAGACCTTTCGTCGCTTGTTTGGTTGACTCGCAGATACATATTATGTTATTTTTAAACAATAGTCTTCTCTCTATAATAATAATTCTATATATTTTGATCCAGAATCTTTAGACCTCCTCACCACCAGTCAAGGTTAGTTGGTGTTGTGGCTTACACAAAATTTGACCAGAAAATTCGGGGTTAATAAATTGGTCGGATGCACTCAACTTAGTTTTTGCAGTTAATTGTTTTTAATACTCTTTCTAACATATTGTTAGTAAATCACCTTGACATCCATATTTCTCGTCATTTGTCTTTGTATTAGATTTATGTAAGTTGTGGATATCCTTAAAGATCACTAGGGTAAATTACAGTAATATATATTTTGCAAATACATTTATTTTTGGATGTTCTCCTTCTAGAATTACAGTACTTCTCTAAGCAACTTAAGGAAAAGAAATGGGACATATTCAAAGTAAAACTTCCCTTGTTTAGGTTGGGTTTATATTCATGCATAGTGAATAAATAATAGTACGTTGTGTATAACGTATAGTATGAGAAAAATATATCGGCTCTTAATAAAAAGTAGTACGTAACGTCTTACTTAAATCGAGTGTATTTTATTCATAGAAAAGATCCTAACCATTTTCACTACTAGGTAATGTCTCTGAAAATACTTCAACAAAGGGTTCAGTTGAAAAACGTCAATTAAACTGTATATTTTGAAACACGAGTTAAATTAATTTAAGTTTTGTCTGTACTATTAAAATAAATTCTATTTTTATTTGGTGCTAATTTTATTATGAATATTATACTAGCCCTACTTTTCAATAACAGAATTAAAGTTGTAAGTTATAGTAGTAGCCTAATTCAGTGACCACATGGTACGAGGCGTCACTCTCACAATATACAAGAATGCCGTTGATTGCGAGATTGCGGGGATAGAATTTCAATCTGGTGTACTGAGAGTGTTTTTTCCTAAATGGTTTTCTATTCTCGCCCCTCTCAAATTCCGGTACACTTCTTCTAAATTAAACCTTCCTCATATAAAAATATTAGCGTAATTATATGTGTACAACCCAAACGGGTAGTATAATATAATAATAATAATAATAATAATAATAATAATAATAATAATACTTAGCACCTTGTCTTATTACCCGTTCGTGCTATACGCTTAATTACTACTTACTCTAATGGGTTAGGAATTAAGAAGGTTGAATATATAGGAAGTAAACTTGCATTTGCATAGAAGGAGAGTGGAAAACCATTTAAGAAAAACAACCCCCAGTACACCCGAGCGAGACTCAAACCTGTATCTACCCGTCCTAGGCAGCCTAGCTCAACACGAAGCTTGCGCGTTAGCTAACTACGCCACCAAGGAGGCTGCAAACGGGTGATGAGATGCGATACTAATAATATATATGTATACCTAGATACCTATACATATAAGTAGTAAGCTGCTTTCATTCTGCCTAGGAAAGAGTAAGGTCAAACATGTCACTCTCGTCTAGTCTGGACTTCCAGGGACGAGAAGGTTAGGGCCTGAATCCCGGATAAGTTTACTGACATACTTTTTATACATGTTTTCCCACTCTCCTCCCAAGTAAATGTAGTACGATTCCTTTTAACTATACCTCCCTCTTCAATACCCCACTAGTTTAAGTAGGTGTGCGCATGCTTATCTTGGACCGGTATAGCTAAAAATTAATTATTAAAAATACGCTATAAGATTAAACTTGAAATATTCAAGCATTAATTAGTAACATATAATTAAAACACCTGTGGAAAGCGCTGTCGACACGCAGTTTCTGTAAATATCCCCGGCGTGAACTGTCTAGTCCCGTCAGAGAGGTTACCCGTGCTACATTTGGCCACGCCCTCATTGCTTTAATTGCCTTGCTTGCCAGACATCAGCTAGGGGATTATCTTTGCTTCATTTGTTTAGCTTCTTTAATTTCCTCACGCGTATACAAACAATTCCCTGTAAATCCAAAAACAAGTGATATAGATATTTAAAAGAAAACGTAGTTGCATGTATCCCTAAATCTTACTTAGATGGCTCTGAAGTAAAAGGTTAAACCCACACAAACATAAATCTTAAATTGTGTGTATTTCAATTCATATTTGTTACAGTTAAATGTAGGTAAATTTCTGTAATGATCAGAACCACTTCGATAGCCACATGATTTAAAGGGTATCTTTAACAGTATACTAGACTATCGATGACGGGGAGATTGAGGCTTGAATCTCTGTCAAATATACTGTGGATTTTTTGCAAAATGGTTTTCAACCCTCCTTCCACGAAAATGTGGGTACACCGCCTCTAAATATAACCTTCTTTATCCCTAAAACCATTAGCATAATTAATAAATAAGAGTATGCCCCAAATGGTTTGTAAGATGCGGTGCTAAAGAAATTGTTTTAAATACAACATTTTTCATTCTTGAGTAACCTTCATCCAGCACAGATGAACACAGGTAGATGTGGTAGATGAAGTAGGATGATGTAAGCTTACAACGTTTTACCTTTCCAAATTTCAAATATAGGCCTAGTAGTATGCCACACCTAGAGAGGCTTAAGGTTGACTCACGCAGAACTATAAGCTAAGTAATTTTATGCTGTGCTATGCGGTGATAAGATGTTAGTTTTGCTTCACACTCATTGCTAAGCTAGGCTTTGGTTCCAATTTTCCCTCCTGAATTTACTGTGGTTTCTTTATGGTCTGCTCCAATAAAGTTAACGTAAGACATTCTCCAAAATGTCTTGTTTGGGCTCATATGATAGTGCGGGCGATGAGGAGCTGCTTCTATTAGCAGCTGTATTGGAAGAAGAATAAAATGTGGGTGAAGATTTGACTTGCTCAACTAACGGTTCTAAGATATAAGAAACCTTATTAAATAAAGCACATAAATAGAATATTACTTAAATACACGTGAAACAAACTGAAAACAAACCTTCAACAGTTCTTTGGTTATTATAAACAATCCAGCAGTATGTCTGTTCAACACGTATCCAAAGCTTCGTTATGCGCATGAGCGACTTAAGAGGCTCCTGATGTAAGATGGAAGATGTAAAAATTGCCCAGCAAGCAATCGAAAAAAAACATTACGTGGCGTAGCAAGGCATAGCTTATTTTAATTCTGCTTAGCTTTCTGTGTGGACCAACACATTTAAATATATGGTCCGCTATTTATCTAAACAGTTAGCAAAGCGAATCTTATTAGATTATCTTAGCTTAGCTTTCAGTGTGAGCTGGCATTTACATCTAATTACCTCCATGTTTCTTGTTAAGTAAACTGATTTTTGAGGATTACAGGATCGAATAACATTGCTTATTATCATTATTTTTACATTTGAGACCTCAGGTCACAGTGTTTCTTTTATAAGTGATCTGGGTGATCCTAAAGTTGAAGCTGTTTTTTTTTTATCTCATTATATTTCAAAGACCAAAAAGGATTCTCAAATTATCACTCCAGTCAGTGAACAATGATGAAAATGTACAAAGTGTGGGTAACTATGTAAATAGTATTAATAATTGTACAGAGCTAAGTTTTAAATCCAGTGGATCAGGGAAAGTGCTCAGTTTTCCAACCCAAAGCATTCAATTAGTAGATAGTAAAATTGATCTTATTGAACAATACCTACATAATATAATTAATGTCGATGAAAACTGTTCATTTGATAATATTATTTTATATTCATATTTTCTAAGTGGAAACAATGTTGGGATCAGTAATACTTTGGAAACAAAATTATAGATTTAAATAGACATGATACACAAAACTCTAAAAACGCAAGAACTTAATTATTTCTCTTATAAAGAAGCCCATGCAAATGACGAGAATGAAAATGTATCCATCAATAGTGAATTCAATGCAGACGTCCTTGTTGAAAATGCTACCAGGCCTAATGAAGACAATATAGACACTCTAGCAGCTATCGGGGAAAATGAAACAGAAGATAATGTTATTGATGAAAAAAAGAAAATGAAAAAGGAAAATTTTCTACAGCTTGTTTTCAAAATAAAAAATAAGGAAGCAGGGGAGAGTTATATATGTAAAACTAATAAAGTCTTGCCATATAAAAATTTAAAACCTGACACATGTGCCAATGCGAAGTGTCAAAATAACTATAAAACACTTCAGTGATGAGAGGCAACACATTTTTGAATTGTTTTACAGATAATATCTTGAAGGAAAAAAGTTATTTTACTATTTTTTATAGAATAAAATGAAAATAGTATCACAAAGAACAGTGAATGAAGAAGAAGTCTATCATTTAATTAGTATTGGTCCAAAGGGGACAACAAATTTAAAGTTTGCTAGATATTTTTTAATAAAGTCACTTGATATTAGTCAAAGAATTCTGCAGTATTAATTTGACAACAAAACGAAGATACACTTAAACTAGATATGAGAGCTAGGAAAGAAACTTAAGATAATAACTCAGGAAGAAATGTAAAATGTTGACAAATTTATAAAATCTCTCCCAGATGTGCCCTCAAACTATTATCGCCAGGTAACGAACAAACTTTATTTATCAATGCAATTAAAATTTGGCCAATATACAGAATATGTGCCACTGATTGTAAAGAAATAAAAACTAGATCTAGTAAAAGAATATGTTTTCCGAAACATATTTAATATATAATTTAATATTGTTACTCAATGCTCAAAGAAAGACAAGTGTTTAAAACCATGAAAATCCAATCTCCATTTTTAGATACTTCATTATTATTATTATTATTATTATTATTATTATTATTATTTTGGGTTGCTTGTGATGGTTCTTAAACCTTCCCGGAAAATTTATATCTTCTACCACATTAAGAAGTAGTTTTTATATAAGTTTTGAAATTTCAACAACCACTACTTAAATATTAATGCAATAATTCTCCGATACCATGGAGTAATTAAATATAAGTAAGTCTTTCAAAAAGTCTATGTTATTTTTCCTTAAACCTCTCAGGAGAAATGTTTGTACAACAATGATCAATTTCCGATTTATACTCAAAAGTCAATATTTGGATGTTTTATTGGTCGAAATTTATAAATGAGGAATTTAATAACAAAGCGATGACCTGAAGCTGTACAACACCTAATAAAATTTTGAAATTTTTAACCGGAAGTCAAAATTTGAATACGAAGTGTTGACCCTTGTGGACCCAATATTGATCTTTTTTATCGGTCCAAACATACAAATGAGGACATTAATTCTTTAAAAATAAAATTATAAAATTTAAAACCAGGACTAAAAAAAAGTTTTGCATAAGTATAGCCTATTGCAATTTATGCTTGGGTTTACTAGTGTATATTATTTCGTTTCACATATATTACGAGATTTGAGTAAATATCTCAATTTTTAAACAATAGAGCGAGAAAGTCCGTGTGGAATTCCATACCATTTATTTCTCTTTTCGCCCCTTATTAAATTTCTCTTGATTTTAAGTTTAAACAAACACACAGACAGACGGCATTGCAAAGACCACTTTTTAGTGTTAGGGGGATCTTGAGACATTGACATCAATCAACATTTCAAATTAGATTTTTTATTTTACTATCAAGAAATGTGTATATTTGCGGATAGCTTGAAGTTTATTGGTTTTATAAAAATATGATTCAACTAAAATATTTGTATTATAACTGATCTACATATTTGTAATAATAAGTAATTTCCTATCTCAAATAGTTTCGGAGATTTTATTTTTTTAAATGAGAATTTACGCATCAGACCGAAGCACTTAAAGTCATTTTGCCGAAATATTGCGAGTAGCCGTTTTATTTGAAATATTTATAAATGTTTTGAAATGAAATTTAATCTAAATCATTAGAACCTATTTTTAGAGAATCAACTTTTTATCTTTTTGCCTTACAGTAAGCTACCCTTAATTTTAGGGTTTGATATCCAATTCCAAAAACCCTCTGAGGAAACCCTTTGAAAACCCTAGATACTAAGTTTTAGCCCAATTGATAAATTAGTTTAGTATCTATTCCGAGATACATATAGGCAGACAGCCGGAAATTCAAAAAAACACTTTTTCGGATTCAGGGGGTTATGAAAGGTCAAGATTTATCAAAATATCGATCACGATATTTTGACGATGACAATAATTTCTCTACCTGTAAGATAGCGAGAAAGTAAAAGATTAGGAATAAAACTCCTGATGAGGATTGGAAATATGATCTCTCTGGGTCTATTTTGTAATCACGACATCTTATGTATGAATACAGCGTGTATCTAAAACATTGCATCAAACTTTGGCAGGCTATTCCTTGGGTGAAAATAGAATATTTCACATCAGCAATCTAGGGTCCAACTTAAATATTAAGGGTGGTATTCACCCCTAAAGATAGAGCTAAAAAGGACTGTTGTGTGAAATATTATGAAAACTTATTAAGGTATTACAACGAATCTTTGTATACTACTTATTGAAACCTTGGTCATTAATAAACTAAATGTGCTGTTACCGTTACCCACCCTCATCATGTAAAAAAGGGGGGTTGTAACACATTTTTCTGCAATAAAATATGTCAGAGTAGGTATTACTAATTTTGACTTAAGATTACAAAACAAGGATTATAAATTAACAAAAAAA
>CABFOV010000629.1:38020-52930 GCA_902141375.1 Timema poppense | reverse complement strand
CCATTGAATCCGAGGAAGACCTGTTAGCCAGGATAGGTGCTGCATGTGATAAGGTTCAAGAAACACCACGTGTTTTCGAAAGATTACGCAAGTCATTGATACACCACCTCAATTATTGCAATGACGTTAGGGGACGCCATTTTGAACACTTGCTATGAATCTGATTTTGAAGCTAGGAACTTAAACATACAAGAACTACAATTAGTATTTCTTAATTTAGCTTTCAATACTCAAGTGAGTGTAATGATTAAAATCCCACCCAAGTGTGAACTGTGTAAGCATAACTTACTAATGTGATAAATAGAAACACATCGGAGCTTATGAAGAAGGAAAAGTATTTTAGTTTCTCCATCATAACACACAAACCAGCCCTGTTTACCAAATGTACGTGATACATAGTCACACGTGCTGGTAAAAATGGTTAAACAATGCAGTGCGAAGTAACATTGCGATTCTGGTTGCCTACCTGACAGGCATTTACACTTGACTCTGAGCTAAAACTTGTGTGATTATCTCGAAAACGGAGAAAGCTAGACAGTTTCTCCAAGACACCTTTTTTTGTTAATTTCTAAACCTTGTTTTGTAATCTGGAGTCAAAATTAGTAATACCTACTCTGACATATTTTATTGCAGAAAAATGTGTTAAAACCCCCCTTTTTTTACATGATGGGGGTGGGTAACGGTAACAGCACATTTAGTTTATTAATTATCAAGGTTTCAATAAGTAGTATACAAAGATTCGTTGTAATACCTTGATCAATCTTCATACTATTTCCAACAATAGTCATTTTTAGCTCTATTTTTAAGGGTGAATACCACCCTTAATATTTAAGATGGACCCTAGGTTGCTGATGTGAATTATTCTATTTTCAACCAAGGAATAGCCTGCCAAAGTTTGATGCAATGTTTTAGATACACGTTGTATAAGTATTGAATGTAATTGTTTATTAAGTGTTGTTTGTAGGCTTATACCAAGTTGAAGGGTTTAATAAATATACATTCCCCCACGGTGCAAGCTAATGATCAGATCTGGCCCTTGAGATGAAAAACTTTGGACCACATTGCCTTACACCATCCGGCCAATAAAGCGGGTTGATTATTTCTCCGTCATCATCAAACTAGACATCACGAGAAATGACGGTTTCACACAATTTAAAGAGAATAAATAGGTAGCGCCATTTAGAAGAATTTGTTGATATCATTACTTACATCCAGCCACGAAACTACGTCACCCAGTACACAACAGTTAGTAGTATGTCATGTGGTCTATGTGTTTCGGACGGTCCATTCATTTATTTTTATGATTATTTATTTATGTTTGCCTGGTAGTGGTTTTTTCGTGTATAGTTAGTTACTTTATTATGCTTAACACTCAAGTATCTGTTTTAATTAGCTAATATAAAATACAGCAGGGATGTTCTAGTTAATGATTCAATAGTAGTAGTTATAATACTAAATATATATGAATGCTAACTATATGTAGTTGTATTGTTCTTATCAAGCTGTTTATTGTTTTATAATAGTTTTCCTTTTGTGTAATATAATAATATAATATATAGGATACAATTCATTGCTGAACAATCAGACTATTAGGCTTTTTGTTAATTTATTTACGTTCGTTAGGCAAGGCAGGTCATTGTTGGACAATCATACTTTAAGGCTTTTTGCTCATTTATTTGCGCGCGTTTTTAAATTTTAATTACATGTGTTTTTAAACATATATACAACATTCCAAGCTTTGCTGTTGCACTCTGTGTGGATAATCAAAGAAACTGCAAGGGTAATAATACATCTTTTTACTCCTTTCTTTAGGATCCAGACATTTTTCGTACATGGGAGCTCAAATGTAAAAGGAAAGACACAATTAATACAAATTTTTCTCGAATATGTCCCATTAATTTTTCCAATAGACACTTTGATATTTGTGGTTCTAAATTGAAAGTTAGCTAAAATGCCAAGAACTTAAAACAAATTGAATGTTGCCAGTATTAATACAATAGTTTCAACACAAAATTAATTTTAAACATATTTTATTGGTTATTTAGGTGTAATTTATTCAGTTTTTCTCATTTATTGTTGTGGATTTTAAATATGTATTAGTATGGAATAATATGTTTGATGTTCCCAAACCTGATATTATGATTTTTAACAATAATTATTTTAAAAAAAAGACTTAATTTGTCTTCCATAAAGCTTTGTGAATATTAAACCATGTTTTCACGTGTCATTTTCAGTGATTCATTGGAGAGTAATACAAAATAATGTCAGAGCACTCATTTTATTAGAATGAATTATTATTTCACACTTTTTTTTTAAGTTAAAAGGAGTTATACTTTTATTCACATTTAATTATCACTATTGAAAAATGAAAACAAAATTAGCCGTGTGAACACGTACAAGAATTAATTAATTCATTTCTATTTAAATGTAAAGATTTATTTATATATTTACAGGTAATGTGTTGTAATAAGATTTCTCAAAAATTGTAAATTATGGAATATAAGTAGTGATTTATATAAAATAAAATAGCACATAGCGCCATTTTATTAAATTAAACAGTAGTTGATTATCCTCAACATGATCATTATGATAAATGACACATGTGAACAAATTCCTTTAATTTTCATTTTCATTAAAAATGAATCACTTGAAATTAAAGTGCTGGCTGTTGTACTGAGTGACGTCACACTCTCAGATATTTAGATGTCTTTCTCCAACTGGCGCTACCTTCTATTCTCTCTACATTGGTTTCACCCGTATGCACACAATTGCGGGCTTAGAGCATTCTTATCTATGATGTACTATGTTTAACATTAGCGAGCCAATAATTGAACATAGCAATGAGCGTCCCTCAATACAAGAAGCTACCCACAACTACATAATGCACAGTTACAATGAAGTGCCACTAGGAATTTTCCGTTGAATCAATTTATAAAAACTCTATAGGACAAACCCGTCATGATTAAATAATTATTTACAAATTGATTGTGTACGCGCGTTCATATAATAGGTTGTTGTAATATTGTACTGGGTCGAGCTAGTTTTCAAGTCATGTGCTAATATAGGCCTGTCAAACCTCCAAACTAAAATAATATTTACCAACCTTTTTATTAAAATATGTTGCCTCAACCATGCTTGTGAACATTTGAGGCTTTATTTTCTTCAAACGCTGAGCCAACAACTTTGTAGGACTATAGTTCTAATCTCGGCTATTACGAACTTTCTTCTTTACGCCGGAGCGATAGCAAGTTATTGTGTTCCAGTGATTCAGAGCTCACTAAAAGGTATCAAAATTTAACAGCCTCATTTGAAGTTTAAGAGCAATACAACATCAAATATCAGTTTAAATTAAATAGAAAAAATATTTATCACAGCTATGGAGTAAAATAACTATTTAAACTAGTTGACTCAAGATGCATACAACAAAAGGATCTATAATATTTCTAATTAAAACTCAGGTTAACGATTGTTCTAGACAAGGAAACAAAGTTAATAGGAGGTTGGGGCCATATTATAGCTCCTGGAATAAGATGCACTCATATAAAGAGAGAGAGAGAGAGAAATATATATATAAAACCGCCTCGCACTCAACTTCACAAACCCAATCATATGGGCAAGCTGCTGTTTTCCTTGCGACGAAAGCTACGGCGACGCTAACCGCCTGGTAAACTTTGTACTGCTTCCCAGTAGTTGCTAAGCAACGGTAACTAACAGCGCACGAGTCCTGCTCTAGTTAAGAATGCTTCACTTTGAATAATTAAATAACTGGATGTACTGAGATAATTATTTTCACTTTCGAGTTGGTGACTTTTAAAATATTCATTTAATAAGGTATGAGGGTTTTAATTACAATGGCCTTGATCTATGAATAATTGATAATATTGATCAAGGAAAAAATGATCAAACTTTTAACATTTCGTAAGACCTGAAATTATTTTATCACTATTACAGCACATACTTGTTTATATTCATGCATAACGCACAACTAATAGCGAGTAGTGCATAGTACATAATTCACAAGGATGTTATTTTTAATAACAGCATTCAGAACCTCTCTGTGGTCAAGGTTCATAGTCCTTGGATACAGATCCAGAGGTCCCGGGCTCAATCCACGGTGCTTCCTGTTTTTTCTGTGAAGCAGTGGGTCTTTCATGAGGTCAACTCAGCCTCGCGAGGACAAATGAGCAACTTGAATAAATAAGTAGCGGCTCCGGTCTTAAAAACTGAGAATAACGAACAGAGAGCCCATTGGGTTGACCACATGCAACCATATAACTGCAAATGTTGACACTATCTTCACCAACATATGGCGTAAAGCTCACTTGCCATGCCATGGGATTTTAATAAATTTAATAATCGATATGTTGTAGGCGAATCGGAAAATCCTGCTTATTGTAAAGGGTGCTGAGAAATGACGTTGTTTTTGCTCAATCAACCTAGTCTATTCCAGGCTAAGTTCAATAAGAATTCTCAGCTAGAGGCATATTGGAAACAGTTGGAGACAGGGCTCACTTGCCAGTTTAAACATGATCAAGGTCAAAGAAGTAATCTCCTTTATTTCACCAGATGGACCTCAGTTCAAGCTTGTCTTCCAGCGTGGTGTACCATGTGCTGCCTCTTTTGTTTTAACTTTTCCCATATAAATATGTTTACATTAACGTCTCGTTATCGTTGTGTGTGGGTGTTTTAGTAGTAAAATGGAAATTAATACTGAGATTCCAGATTTTTAAAATGGAAAAGTGCAGGTCAATGGTACTGAAAGCCGCTCTAAAGATGAAATTCTTATTTTGAAGGGAAAATTAATTGAAAAAATGAAAGAATATAGTAATAAGAGTGAAAACCTGATTAAAAAGCCTTTGACCATTTCAACCACAGAAGAAGCTGTTTGTGAAATTTTAGATTCAAGAAATCCAGACAAGAAGAAAAATAACAAGCAGTATGGATTGACTAGGAAATATGATGCCATAGAGGTTGGAGAAAATAAAGTTTTACCATAAATAAATGGTACATAACTCCGCACGGACTTTCTCACTCCGTTGTTACAAAATGGAGATATATACTCAAACCTCGAAATATATGTGCAAAATGCAAATCCCCCAAAATAAATACAATAATATCCTAAATAATTTAAAATGTATAAAAATGGTCATTTTCTGTAATTATTATAACTTAAGTTTTTATGAACAAGCTGCTTGCAAACAAATTGTTATTGATGCAAACTGCTATAATATACAAACATTGAAGTTTCAATAAATTGTATTTTGGAAATTTGATTTATAAAATTATTTCATGAGCTAAAATCTGAAAATTCAATAAGCAACTTGCACTCACACTTAACTCACAAAATCACTTTTGAAATAATTCACTCTAGTCTTATGTTAATTTTATTTGTCTTCATTGAAAGTTAATTGAGAACTTCATCCTCTGTAACTGACACCTCTGAATGCATGTACTGTACATGTGAGCAACCCCATTAAGTCTGTCTTTGCCACATCCTTTGGTTCACTCTGATAAACAAGTGATTGAAATGGTTTCAATGTGTCTTTGTGAGTGATAAACTTATAATTAAGAAAAGTTATAAAATCATACCAGAATAATATGAAAATCGCTATTCTAAAGTAATCTGAGATCTGAGTGGGAACATTTGTTCTGTTACTCTGGCGAACAACAGTTCGAGGTTTTGCAACAGGAACACTTTGTTAATATAGATACCTTCAACAGTTTGGTTCAAGGCAGAAAACCTTATTATAGCTTCCTCTTTCATTTTCTCAAGTGAAATTTTCACATTAATTGCAGACTGAACTACTAAGCTGAGGTATATGTTTACAGTTTGTATATATTTTCTGAGAGTAAGTGTCAACTTAAACAAACTAAAAACATCGTTTTGCGAGGTGCGTGAGAGTAGGTGGGTAGCGAAGCCCTGGGAGGGGGGTTCAACCCTGAATCTCCCCCTACCCCACTTGGTTGCGCTGGTGCCTGTAAGGTAGCGATAAATTAAAAAGAGAAACTAATAATATTCTTGCTGTGGTAATTTTTACTGTTGAGGGATATGTTGCTACGTTAATTCAGTATCACCACGCCACATGATATGGAGGTAGAAACAAAATGTTTTTTGCACTGAAAAATAAATGTTATATTCCAAGACCGGCTATCGACTTTATTTAGAGGTTACAAATGGTTAATGACCTACCAAGACCACGCACCAAAATTTTGTGTTCTTCGCCCTTTGAAAACAAAACATGCTGCTGAAGTTGCATTGGGATGCTGAAGATTTTTTAGACTTTGGATCACTTCATATTTCGCAAAGTGACAACAAAGGTGAGTTCACAGTTGGTGTCATCCAGTGAGTTTCACATAATATGTGGCCTGAATGTAAAATAGTGCACTGCAATGCACATTAAAAGCTTTGTTTTTCTACCTTGATGACCAACTACAAAAAGTATATACTACCCAGGATGCTATGGCGTCAGACTTAGCCGTAGCCAGGATCGGTGCAAGGTAGCATCCCGCCACCTCTAGGATAAACAACCAGGGGTATTAGTGGTCCGACTACTCAACTTAGAGAGATGGTCCGTTAGTTTGTGTACATGTATTATAATCCCACAACGGGTTTTAGGTTGCTATCTACAAGTCACTTTCTGACACTTATTTGTTCACCTAAGCCAAGAACTTGGCATAGCTCTACTGTGTAATAATCTGTGTGTCTACTTTGACAGCGTAGCAATCTATCGTTTAACGACATCATTATGTTTACTTATAGGTTACATGGGTATTAATATTTAATCGCTTTTAATGTCTTATTTTACCTGTAGCTTAACTGTGGGTCATATGGTTCCCTCTAAACAAAAACTTAATTTTTTTACCTGCCTCAGTGGCGTAGTTGGCTAACGCGCTTATCGTGTTGAGCTCGACTGCTGAGGACGGTGAGATCGAGGTTCGAATCTCGGTCGGGTGAACTGGGGGTGGTTTTTTCTAAATGGTTTTCCACTCTCCCTCCACGCAAATTCGAGTTCACTTCCTCTAATTCAACCTTACCAATTCCTAATCCATTAGAGTAATTAGTACTTAAAGCGTATAACCCGAACGGGTAGTAAGACGCGGTGCTTAATATTATTATTAGTATTGCTTAATTTTTTATGGTGGTGTACACCTTGTTGGTCGGGTTTGACCTGTTGTGTTTCAAGTCGCTTCAACAGCTGGATAGTATGGTTAGAAAAAACAGTATTACGTGTAAACACAGTTTATACGCTTTAGGATACCCACTAAACTATGTTAGACATTAGGTAGGAGTCTCCTAACGTCTTCTTGTAGCTCATTATGTTGTGTGATGAGCCTCGCAACTCCAAAGATGTCCTTTAGCAAGTAGATACACTCGGTCTCCATTTTTACCAGAGGAACGTCAGCACCAAGAAACTAGGGGTTAGCTATTTGGTGTACATGGCCTAATTAAGCCTTTACACAAGTCAATTGTGTCATGTCCTCCTTGTTTATGAACATTGCCTATTTAACTTATTTGCCAGAAGTGTTCAAGATAGGCCTCCCAAAACACTTGTAAATATTGGTGTTTAACACCACTTAGGAGGCTTCATTAAAATACTTTGAAAAAATGCGTCTGTATTCTAGTGTATACTTTTCTATCAAGTTTTGATAAGGGACATCTCCGTGAATTATTGTAATTAGCACCAGGTCTTTCTACCCATTCAGGTTATACGCACTTACTCTCAGGTGTAATGGTAGGGTGATTGTGAGATTAAATGGAAGACTTACATCTTATCATGGAATCCGAACCACGGTTGAGGTCTGGCACTCCCCACATTCACAAGTTGTGATTATACACGTTTTGTTAGAGGTGAAGGAAGGGTTTGGCATTCAGATAAATCTGTGTAGGATCTCAGTGAAGTTATGTTTAATAAGTGCAGTCCTAATTGAGACTTAACTATCCCTAATGCAGGGGATCGTGTTAGTTGCCCCTACCCTCAGCCTTGACGTTATCGCAGTTGATAGACGAGCTCATATGAGCAAGAAACAATATAAAATAAAGTCTGTAGCCCAGTAACCTGGCAGGTATATATTGGAGTAATAGAGCTATATGAGCTAACATTAAAATTAATTGGCTGGCGTACTGAATTATTCTAGCTATGCACTTACGAGTTTGTATGTTATGAGCTTTAAGCATTTATAGCTTAAAAGTTGTCCTGTAGCTGTGCATGAGCTGCCATATTTACCTTTGATTTTTGTTATTATAAATTATTCTAGCTATGTACTTACGAGTTTGCTATGGGCCTTTATAAATTTAAAGTTATCCTATTGCTGTGCAGGAGCTGCCAGTTTAAAACCTTTGAGCTTTGTTAGATGCCTAGCTCTCCTATTTGTAGGAATTCACTACTCAATGTTAACAGTCTGATTAATTTAATTATATGCTTTCTAAAATCACCTCATAAAGATCCATTAATATCGGCACAAATCTCAGAGAATTAGACAGCCTGCTGTTTGTGTGTTAAATAACTCTCAAAATGATAGTATTAGATAAAAGGGCTATTTATGATGAGCCTAATTAATTGTACATAATAGCTTGCTTACTCTACCACATACTCAATGTTTTGGTATTATAGTGTATTCATATGGAATTCACCACGACACCCATCAATGGGTAACTTCATTTGTGTGTGACTTATCGTATGTTCAATAAAATAATGTTTGGCTTGTACTTGTTCTCTCAATCATAATCTCCCCCCCTCCTCCCCATAGTGGAGATGTGGGTCACATGGAAGAGACTGACATCCAGAAACACAGGGTAGCATGGCGCTCTCCAATCAAGGTGTTGAGAACATGCTTTGTGCCTGGATTGATGACAATGAAGGTACAGACTGGGAAATAGGCTGTCGTTTCGTTCTAAATTGACAATGATCAATGCCACAATTCACTTGTAAACGTGTATATTGCTTTTGTAAAAGAAAGTTATTTGTATTTGTACTATTATTCCTCTATAACTATGGCTTAAACATATAAGTTTGTAACATTTTTATTTTTCATTACATATCACAAAAGAATTGTATGTGCAAATTGTGAATTGACAATGTTAAATGTCACAATGCACTTGTAAACGCGTATTTTTTTTTTCTGTAAAAAAAAAGTGACAATTAAATTTATATATGTATTACTATTTTTCAATAACCATTACTTATTCATAACAATTTGTTACGTTTTAAAAAAAAATTTCAATATAAATTACTTTAACTTGAGATTGTTAATCAAACCCTGCAATCATACGGTATTTATTAAGTTAATTTAAGAACATGCTGAAAGATAAACATATTATAGTCTTTAGATCAATGGCTCGCAAACTTTTTGAATAGCGTAGCACCCCAACACTTTCCGTAATTTGGTGTATGTACCACCGTTTACGTGTTTAGTACAAGACTGTACGGCTGCACCATCTGGCTGAGCTTGAATCAGTGTTGCCACTACTACAATCATTGTTTGAATCTATTTTCATTTATGTGCTGGCGGCGGGGTTCAATCCTCGGTCCCGGCACTGATTTATCTGATTACCAAACCCTTCCTTCACCTCTGACAAGACATCTTGTGAATGTGAGGAATGCCAGGCCTCCACCGTGGTTTGGATTCCACGTTAAGCTGTAGGTCCTCCATTTCATCTCACAATCACCCTACCATTACACATTAGCGTAAGTGCGTATAACCCGAACGGGTAGTAAGACGCGGTGCTAATAATAATAATAATAATAATAATATTTTCATTTATGTTTGACTGGGTCGCCATTAGTTATACTTATTAGGTTTAATAAGGTTTTTTTATGACTCTAATTTGCTTGGTTTTTTGTTTGGCTTCTCACGGCATACCATAGGGAATAATTGTACGTACCACAGCTTGGGAACATTAATGTAGGTTTTTTAATAAGCCTTCACTATCTTGGACATATTTCAATAAGCCCGACATCAACTAGACTGATTTAGCGAACAAAGGTGCATTTTCTTAAAGGCCTAAAGCTGTATGAGCTCATTGCAATAAGCTTAGAAATTATCAGGCTGAAAACCAAATATAATATTATTTTCTAATTAGCCTGGCTCATTATAAATTGACGGAGCCTTTTGCAATAAGACGAATTTTCCATTTCACCTACGACAAATACATAGAGACCCGTAAAAATTGTTTTACTTTTAGTTAAATTTTGTTTTTTAAACTTCACTTTTTGGTGTTATTCATGTTTATTCAAAATTACGTTATCTGAGGTGTTTAAGTATTAATTACATGTTGAGACAATGTATACAAAATTTAAATTTATTACTGAAACCTTATATATTAGCTTTACAATTCTTTGTCAATTTTGTCTGCATATTTTACCATTTTGTAGCATAAAGTTAGCTTATTCTACAGCAAAATGCTAATCAAATTACAGCATGGTCAAAATATCTGCTTAATTTCTTCTTAATTCGTGTTTATTTAAAGTTTTTTTTGTTGTAAAAGTTGTTTTATTTAATTTTATAGGAGTATTTTGTGTAACAAGACAATTTAGTTTGATTTAAATTTTCAAAAACATTGTAAATCATATCTAAAAACTATCAAAGAAAAAAGTACTTGATTCCATCTTTATGTGACACTTTTCACTTTATCACATCTCACCATTTTTACGGTTCTCTGCAGATACATAAAGAATAGTGGACATTTCATAAAGTTGATATGACTTTAACTTGTTATGTAATATGCGTGGAGCTGAACATAGACAGCTCTTGAACTTGAGACGTATCAACCGATGACAATTTAAAAAGAGTCTCTAGCCAATTAAAATACAGAATGCACAGAAGACGGAAAATATTCCCTGTTCGTGTTTGAAATGCCTTGTGGTAGCTGTAATTGTTTTTTATTAATGAATTTTGTAATTTCAGCTTCAATAACTACGAGTTTAAATATGATTGAAAGTGAAAGGGAAAGAGAACGTTTTTGCTTCTGTTATTGAGAGTATTCCTGACAATAACACAAACAGAACAAAAGAAAAGTAAAATTTGATTAAACTGTACAGGAACCACATAAATTAGGTTAATTTTATGCTCCGAAATATGTGACTTATGGAATTTGGTTTTCCGAGTGAACCCTCAAAAGAATTAATTTTAAAGAACATATTTAATATTTAGTAGAACAAAGAGGATGGTCCAATATATATGAATAAAAACCATAGATTTAATTAAGTCTGTAATCACTACGTTTCATTATACAGTGTTGATTTTTTTTCTAGGAATTTTTTGCGATATACACTATTTATTATTAGATATTCTTTATACACCAAGCCTAATTTATCACTTGTTTTAAAATCTATTATATTGAATTATGATTCGCTCACAAACTATTTCAAATATGTGTTAAAACAGCCACAATACATTAACTGCTTAAGACTGGACATACCACTTTTTATTTTAATCTTAAAATTAAATTTGTATTTATATTTTGTAGGTGAATTATTGTTATTTCTGAAGTATTCGATTAATATTTCTAGAACAAATATTTTTATCCTCCACTTGGGTGTTTTTGTTGAAGTTTTTTTGCCAAACCCCTAAAACTTAAACAAAACTTTCTTTTGTTACAAATCAAATATTATTAAGAATCAAATAGCCAAAGCTATTATATTTTTTAGTACAGATTTAGCCACATCTAGATATATTCTGAAAATTGAAAAATTATGCCTGGACACGGGTTCGATTCCCGTGTCCAGGGGTCATTTTTCAATTTTCAGAATAAATCAAAAATTGTTGAAGGTATCTAACAACGTGTTTTTTAAACGAAGAGCGGCTGATTTCCTAAAAGTGCAGTGTCTTTCCCAACAGTAAATAAAATGCTTTAATTAATTTAAACGTGGTAGTCGCAGCCTTAGGGAATATTGGTTTGTGGGGTGATAAGGTTAATAATTATAATGGAAGTGCCTTTGTAATAGCGAAGAAAGGGGAAGGGGGAAAATCCACATTTAAGAATCATATTTGGAAAACCGTCCCCTAAGCACACGACCTATATTCGAACTTTAAACCTGCCCGCAACAAGTAATTAAATCTATTGCGTGTCGAACTCTTTGACATGTGGGCACCAATGCGGGTAGCTCCTAGAATATAATCTAAGACTTCAGGCTTATCGTAGTAATATTCTTATCACTCACCATGATCGTGTTTACACTGTAAAGGATCATTTCAACTCGTTTGTGTTGTCTCAATAGCTTATTTTTAATAAATTAAATATTATTGACTAAGAATAAGAATATGGAGTAGGCTTAACTCTTATGATAAAAAGTGTAATAGAGCAGTCAAAATTGAATAAAAACTATTTCATTTAAATAAAATACAGAAAATCGAGTTTACCAAGAGAATAGTTTATATCAATAATCTCTCATTTTAAAAATTGAGTTGGTATATTTTCAAATAATTTTATAAATGCTGTTATACCGAACGCCCACCTCTGTAGTATAGTGGTCAGAGCTCCTGGCTACAGATCCAGAAATCATTGATTGAATCCCTGGTACTTCCAAAGATTTATCTATTAAACAGTGGGTCTGAAACGGGCTCAAACTCAGCCTCGTGACAAAAAATGAATAGCTACTTGAATAAAAATGTAGCAACTTCGGTTTAAAGAATTAAATTAACAGCCAAAGGGCTCTTTTTGCTGACCACATGAGGCCCTCTATCCGCAAATATTAGCACTAACATCGCTAACGGTGGCAGCCGCTCGGTCGGTTTAGCCCACTTGTGGGCTCACACCATGAAGTCATACTATAATAATGTAAGTTGGGATCGCCATTTTTGAGATTATTTTGAATTAATGTTTTATTATTATTATTATTATTATTATTATTATTATTATTATTAGTAGTAGTAGTAGTAGTAGTAGTAGTAGTAGTAGTAGTAGTAGTAATAGTAGTAGCACCGCGTCTTACTACCCGTTCGGGTTGTACGCACTTACGCTAATGTGTAATGGTAGGGTGATTGCGAGATGAAATGGAGGACATACAGTTTAACTTGGAATCCGAACCACGGTGGAGGCCTAGCATTCCACACATTCACAAGTTGTGATTAATACACGTCTTGTCAGAGATGAAGGAAGGGTTTGGGAATCAGATAAATCGGTGGCGGGACCGAGGATTGAACCCCGGACACCCATCACAGAAGTCCAACACCTTATCCCTATACCAACAGGTCACCTAAAGATTAATCAAATTTAAAATTAAAAGGAAGAAGATAATTTTGCTGAAACGTGGACCAAGCTGAGCCCATCACAAACCCGACTACACTCAAACCAGAAATATCATCGAAGTACTATTTTCTGCATTATTCACTTAACACCAGCGAGATTTAGTTCAGTGAAAGAGTTTTCTTTTCTTTTTTAGAATAATTATTTTTCTATTTTTTTATTTTTTTAAATATTATAAAATCGTTTCACTTGTCTCATTTCACCTGTCTTCTACCGAAAATTACAAATCATCACACTAGCATGACTGATTCAAGCTGCTTTACAATCTAATTTACTCGCTATCTGTGGTATTAAATGGGCTCTTTTTACTAAATTAGAGACAAATTTGTATTATTATTATTATTATTATTATTATTTAGCACAACGTCTTACTACCCGTTCGGGTTATACGTTTTAAGTACTAATTACGCTACGGTAATGGATTAGGAATTTGGGAAGGTTGAATTAGCGGAAGTGAACCCGCATTTGCGTGGAGGTAGAGTGGAAAACCATTTAGGAAAACTCAACCCAAGTTCACCCGACCGAGATTCGAACCTCGATCTCCCCGTCCTCAGAAGTCGAGCAACTCAACACGACTAGCGCGTTAGCCAACTACGCCACCAAGGTGGGTTTGAGAAAAATTTGCCAGACAAGATAATAGGTATGATTTTTGAAGTCAAAGAAAATGATTGTCCGTATTTGGTAAAACAAAGGATGTGACTTACTCTGAAAAGTTTGGTAACCATCGTTTTTATAAATATAAAATAGTTTATTGTTTATCATTTTTATAAGTAGATTATAGCGTCTGATATATATTTTTGAAGTTGTAGTTTTTTCTACTGAAAAATATTTACATTTTGAATTATTTTTTCTTGGCTTCATTAAAATATATTACTTACTTATGCCCTCGCTTTGAAAAGTTATGAATATTATTTATGACAAGGTTGATTGAAAAGACTTTGTATCAAAAACTTTAAAAAACACCATGCTTTGTTAGTGTAACGAATTTATTTTCGTGGTAGAAGAGAATGTTACCCCTTAAGCCTTATGCTTTCACTCCTTGTTACTGGTCAAAGCGTTGTTAGCTTCTCGGTAACTTTGTGAGAGAAGGAAATGTTAATCCATTCGGTGCTCGACTGGGAACTATTTATGAAACTTCTCTCTTACGGTAATTGAAAATCTGTATGTAAAAACATATTATGGGCTACTAAGTAAACCGCATCCATTTTATTGGTGGTATATACTTAAGTAAAATCGTTAGCTAGAAAATATACTTTGATTTTGTTAAGTGCCCTAAGGCTACCTAACATTAGGTACCTTATTTATTACTTATACGAAAATACCTACAGTTTCTTAAATATAATTTGAAAAGCCCATTTCCAGTAATTGAAACTGTGGGAAGTGACTAAACCTATTTTTACAAACGATCACTCATTTTAAAGGTTCAGGATATAATACAAAAATTCGATTTTCCTAGCTAATTTTCAGTTTTTCTGCTGTCTGTGCAGTGGTTCATCTGTACAATAATTAATTCTGTATGATTGTATATCAATAAATAAAATATGTATATTTGGTTAAAACCAATAACTCAATTCTTACTTAATAAGTGGTATGGGGACACAAATATAAAAGTTACGTCAACAATGTTTATAAGTATACCAAACAAACGAATGATAGTAGGTTCT
>CABFOV010000629.1:0-37905 GCA_902141375.1 Timema poppense | reverse complement strand
TTTCCCTACACGCAAAAGCGGGCTCACTTCTTCTAAGTTCAATCTTCCCTATTAATAATCCATTAGCGCAATTAGTACCTAAGCGTACAGTCCGAACGGGTAGTAAGTAGGTGGAAAATATGAAGTTTTATTTGTATTGTTGCTTTCTCTTCTTCTTTATCTTTAAAGATTTGCCTCTGGTATTTATCTAATTTAAAAAAAACTATCCCACTTCCACAAAACTGTTATAGTTAATATGGACATAGCTGGAAGAGCGGTAGCTTTAGATTTATCATCGTGGTGTGAAGAAGGAAAATATACCTTTTGTTTGGAATTAAACATGACAGCTCAAAATATGTCTTAATTTGATAGTAAGCCTTTGAATAAAAAGTCTAGTAAGGCCTCATTTTATGGAACATTTCCCAGTTCAGGCTGGCATCACTCCCAAGATCATACAAGACGGTCTTATTTAAAAATTCTCAGATAAAGACATTTTGTCCCAAACGAGATGAGACCGCCTGCACACCAGATCAGTCATTTTGGTCTAAAACAAAAACCCATTGCCAGACCTCCTTTAATATGGTGCCTCAGTCAACTTGGATGTTCAGTGTGATGAGGAGGTAGCAATTTTCAGTTGGAAACTCTCTAATTTGATGGAAGCACGAGTAGAAGTTGTTGGGTTCGTTATATCAATAGAATATTTGGCCTTTGCTCTACCAACACCACTGGTCTTTCACCGTCTAATTATATTATAACACACAAATTATTGATTTTAAAAAAACATGTATCTTAATAAAACACGGAATAAACGGCAGCTCAGTGTAGACAATACCACTTGGGTGTCAGTTGAGTTGGGTGAGGAACGGCTAACATATGCCCAGAACAGTCATCTGATAGCCCATTCAGACAAAACGACTAATCGAATTAAAGCTAAGGTCGAATGTCTAAAGCAGTGTAGATCCTCATTTGATCCAATGTATTCAACGTTTATCTTTGACTAAAGCTGACTAAGACAGTCTTGTCTGGGCCAGTGTAGTGCTGGCCTTTAAAAAAATGTGAATACATCTAAATGCGACAATCTGTAGCCATCACTGAAACGATCTGCAAGTATAATTTATACGCCCTTTTGCAGCGTTTCACATGTATCTTCTAAAATTATTTTCAATAGGACAAATAGGTAAAATGCCATTTAAATGTTCAAAATTTGAATCTTAACTATGTGCCTTCTTCACGAGAGAAACTTCTCAACTTATGAAATGTACGTTATTTTAAATCATTATGTTTAATACAGCAAAATTTTCTTGATTATATCTTCATCTAAAAGAGTCCTTTCATGTCATTATAACTTTTGTTTCATTGCCAAATTTTTCTACTAATACAATTAATGTTATGTCTGATCACTTCCACTTAAAGCCCCTTTCCTGCTGAATACTTTGGTCTACTAATTATTATATTGATATTATGTTCAGCTTAAATTTAATATAAATTTGCACAAACGGTGACTTTAAGCTTTTTAATGACAATTTACTTTCCATTATTTTATTGTTATGTTTTAACGTATGGGATATCAACGGCACCATATAAACTAGTAGATAACAAACTGGTTTATAAGCTGTAAAAACTATTTGGAAAATTTCATGGGTCAAGTGGCAGACACGACATGGACCAACTGGTATACAAGCTAATCAATAGGAGGACAAAGTGGTTGACAGCTAACTGGTCGACAAATTAAAAATAAATATTTCAACTATTTGGTGGATCAAGTGGTCAACATGTATGCAAGTGAGAGACAGCCAATTGTTTGACAAAACGTAAAAAAAATTAAGACAGGGTGGGTCATTTTGTCAACCAGTTGAATGTCTATCACATATACCTACACGTGTTGACAGCTTGATCCACGTTGCTCCCGCATGTCGATCACTTGTTTGTCTACCTCTTTGTACTCCCTTGCTGGCTAGTTTTTATTCGATCGGTTTGCCTTTACCGGTTATTAACGGTTTAAAATAAAAGGGTAGATACTAGAAAGGTATCTTATAGTAAATACACCGCATCAGCGTGGGGATAATATGGGAAACCTACAGCTATAATCTGTATGCTCTAAGCCATCCTCAGAGCATCTAGTCAGATTAGAACCCTGACCTCCTCATCAACGATGACCTTGTGTAACACGAGTCTAAAATATTCTCTCTGAATACGTCTCATTGCAGCGCATTCATCCAGTCAACCATCAAGCTTTCTCTGTATCAATAATCCACATTTATTCGATGTAATGTGCTCTGTATCTTATTATCCATCCGGGCTATCCGTATATCAACACTACAAGGTTAGGTAGAACGAAGGTACAATTTTAGAAGGAATGTACCAGAAATGGTGGGGAGGAGAGTAGGAACCAAAATAGGAAATAACACTTAGTACACTTGGCTGAAAGCCAATCCTAACCACCTCGTTACCGGGATTCGTCATTGTTATATTATGACCTAATTTGACAATTGTATTAAAGTTTTTCTTATAAAGAGTTTTAAGTTCTCAAATATAAGACAAAACGCTTTATAGAATAATATAAATATTGTGGTTAGTTTAAACCACTTATAACTATGGGAAAAGCTATACAATATCCTACACTGAAGAAATCTTCACTTTGTTAAACTACTACCACTAGCGACTAGCTCTGTCGTACTGAATCAATTTTCACTTTGTTAAACTGACAAGAGTGACTAATTATGTCGTACTGAAGCAATTTTCACTTTGTTAAACTGTCACCAAGAGTGACTAATTATGTCGTTTATCATACACCAACGCATTCTTTACTTTAACTCCCACTCTTCGAGACTAGTTATATCTTTTATCACCACTCCATTTTGTGTGGTTCTGATATTCGCCTGAAACTAAAATATTTAAATTTAAAAACAATTCCTTTTTTGGGGGTGTTTGTTTGGAATCCATCAATATACATCAGTATTGCTTTTTGTTGCTTGCTCTCAGTTGAATGTAGAAAGTTTCTGAAATATTATGAAACTTAAATTGAACTAAAAATGAAATGGAAAGTTTGATGAAAGATTCTCTGGTAGCCTTTCAACATTCGACAGTAAGAAAAAAGCCACTAAAGATATTTATAGTAGCACATGTTTTGTGAGGAAAATATAAAGCAATTCAATCATACCTACATAGAAAATGTAGTTGAGGAGGAACCCAGAATATTAGGGAATCAATTTGGATACTATAAATACCATGCATCTACTTTTAACGTGCTTTGATATTTCAAATTATATATTCTTAGCTCAGGGCTATTTAGTCCACTTTAGACTATACATATCCAGGACCACATAAATACGCTATCCAAACAATACTAACTCGTAAAATCTTAGTTTGTATGATTTATGAAATTTGAAATAGTTTATTGTCACACATTATCGAAAATTGATTTCATGGCAAGAAAATAATCACTCTAAATGAGACGTCTTAGAATAAAGTTGTTTACAAAACACGATTATATAAATAGATTCATTTATGATGTTAAAAATACTAAGATACAAAACAAATTAGCTAAAATAATGATATAAACATTTTGCGGGTGTGTAAATACAAACAAACAACAAAGCATTAAAACTTATTGTCAAATTGTGTTGTATTGTTTAATTATTTAAATAAATTAATAGGATCTTGTTTAACACGTTTAGTAATTTATAATCTTGCAATAACTATTTTAAAAAATGTTTATGCCCCCTCTACATTATCCAACCATTCCACACTTCTTAAAACATATCAAAACACAATATTAATGCTCAATAGACAGTGGGAAAATCACAGTTATTAACCATATTAGGAAAACTTCTATCAAAGTCCCCGAACAATATCCGAACCTTGACCTTCCCAACAGGGGTAATTTTTTTTTTTTTAACGTTCTAAGCCACCTGATCACCAGTGCAGGAAACTGAGACTGATAAAGTAATATGATTTATTACGAAGATACATTTAAATTGGTAGAGGCGTTTTACTTTTAAATTAGTCATTATATAAGACACTAAAATACAAAAATAACAATACAAACGTAACATTTTTTGGAGTTCGTTAAAATAATGTTCTGCCTGCTAACTAATACTAAGCTGGTCACCTACCAAAGTTAAGCAAGGAGCAGCAAGCCGCAACGTGATGGGCCCATTTGACGTGGCAAAGCGAAGCAATATATGGTATCCAATGAAGTGAGACACTTTTTCTTTTTTACCACACAATGACAATTCTCCCGTATTGAGCGCAGTATGCCTGACAGTGAGTCTGAAGATGAAGTATTTCTGCTATCTCTGAGGGACCAGAATAAGGAGAAAACGCGAGAGGTTAGCACGTGGGTACATGAGATATATACCAAGATAGCTGGTTTTTATGTGCATTATCCCCCGGACATCTTGAGAAACAAAAAGAGTTTTATAAAATAGTTTAGGATGTCTCAAACATGCTTCGATGGCTGCGTGCTCTAAGGCGCTACTTTAAAGGTAAACTAGACTGCTGATGGCGGAGAGATCGAGGTTTGAATCTCAATCAAGTGTACTGAGGATAGTTTCTAAAAAAAAATACTTTCTACTCTCCCTCCACGCAAATTCTGGTATATTCTTAATCACTAAAACCATTAATGTAATTAATACATAAACTTAGGGGAGAGGAGGGAATTCTCACATGGGTTGGTAATACCATGCACTCTAGTTTTGTATTTAGAACGACGTATTGTTGACTCCGCCTAGTGCTGTACTCTTCCGCGAGACGAAACAATTATAATCACAATCACTCCCGCGATTTAGCTGTTGTTTTATGAACATTAATGTGAAGAGTTCGTTTTTTCCTCACATGCTATAACTTTTGAAGCTTGGGTTTTTTAAAGGTAAGGGTAACTTAAACATATTTACTTAGCTATTTAACATTACATGTTTAATATAGAGATAATCGCTAATATAATATATAGTTTATAGTTAAATTTATTAATGGTTTCATCAGTTGGAGATTAGTTTGTAATTTCACTACACCATGGGGAAATCTCACGCATGCCTCACACTGCATGGTATTACCCCACAACGCGCACGTGGTATTTCCCCTCACATAATTGAGTAAAACAAATTATGTATACAATACTTTTATTTTATTTTAAATGCCGAGAAAGTACTAGAGGAAAATGGAGAAACATAATTGGACGCAACAAACATTTCAAAATGCCCTAGCTGCAATAGAGTCTGGAAGAAAAATCAGAGAATTAGGAAGGGTACTTGGGATTCACGAGGCTACAATTAGAACCAAATCTAAGTCTGGGAATGTAGGCCTCTCTAAACTAGGCAGAAATTCAACTTTTTCCGGGGAACAAGATAATGAATTGGCAGGTCGTGTCATTAAATTAGCAAAATTATTGTATGGCATGTCTTCTATGGAGCTTCGTAGATTAGCATTCGAGTTTGCCGAAGCAAACAACATTCCAAACAACTTCAATGCAGATTTAAGATTAGTTGGAAAGGACTGGTTGAGTCTTTCTAAGAAAAGACAGGGTAAAATCAGCCTAAGAAAGCCAGAAAGTACTACTGTATCAATATAATAAATGCCTTCTATCCAGAAGATGTTAAGTTGTATTTTAAAAATTTGGAAGAAATCGTGGAAAGTTATCATTTTGATTAAAAAAGGATTTACAATGTTGACGAAACTGGTATAGATACTTTTCAAACGCCTGGACGTATTTTGGCACCAAAAGGGTTAAAACAAGTAGGAGGTGCAGTGTAATGGGAGTGTGGACATAATCTTGCGTTGATCTGTTGTTTTAGTGCCACAGGATCATACATCCCCTTTCTGTTTGTTTTTCTTAGAAATAGGATGTTCCCACAGTTAAGTAAAGGAGGTACAATCGGTGCTATATATGGATGTTCAAAGAATGGATGGAGCAACGAACATTTATTCTATGAATCGCTTCAACATTTTAGAAATCACACAAAGCCTTCCATTGAAGATCCAGTATTGCTCTTACTAGACAACCATGGCAGCGACATATCCACTGATATTTACAACTATTGCAAGAAAAGGGGAATTTTCATGGTAACAATCCCACCTCATACGTCCCATAAACCTCAGCCATTAGACCTCACTTTTTTCTCGCCCTTGAAAACCACGTTCAACCGAGAGTGGAGTTTGCACATGAAGACCCATTCCAATGAAAAGATAACACCATATGACTGAGCGAAACTCTTTAACAAAGCCTTTATTAAGGCTGCCACCATGGAGAAATAGTGTCTGGTTTTCGTTCCGGTGGTGTGTGCCCTCTTAACCCTGATAAATTCTAGGCCAGTGGATTTGAGCCTGCTGTGCATTTTAGGGAAATTGATCTTGAAGAGGAAGAAAATGGACAATATATTCAACGACCCCCCAGTAATGGGCAAAATGGGGAACAGAATCAAACATCAGATCAAGATGAAGCGGTGGTTTGGCAGCTTGAACAAGTCCCGAGTCCATCTACTAAGCAAACCAATGTTTTAGTCAAAATAACAAATGTTACAGGGATACAGCAGAAGCAACACATAAAGGTTATTGACATTTCTTCTATTCCCAAACCTAAAGTAAAAACAAAAAACCAAATGATAAAAGAAAGGGGCAATTTACTATTTGGATAGCAACTCTCGAAAGGGCCAAATTAAAATTGGAACTACAAATAAAACAAGAAAAGATTTTGAAAAAAGAAAAACCTTGCTGAAAACAAGATGAAAAGAGAACTTGAGAAGAATAACAAAAACGACGGAAAGAAAGTACCGAAAAAATAATATAAAAAAAATGACTGAAAATAAAACTTATATGGAATGATAGTAGTTCAGATGAATATTTAGATCAAAACTTGGTATGTGATAATGAAATGGATTACATCAATCCGGGAATGATTGAAGAAGTTTGCTTGATTTGTGGCGAGTTTGGTCGTGATGGCAAACTATGGTATTTTGGAGTATTTTGGTTGGCAATAAAAACCATTATATTAATTTCTTATTAAGTGCGTGTATTTCCCCTACTTTCCCCTATAACCTGAACGGTTAGTAAAACGTGGTGCTTAAAAAATTATATAAATAAATATTTTACCAACTCTTGAATCTGATTAAACCTCTTATCAAACGCCAATACACCAAATTCCGTGAAGACATTACACCTGAAGCGAGCTGCCCGAGCCCTCCCAAAGGCTGTTCCAAATCAAATATTGTAATGCCTTGTTCCTTCGCTCTTTTGCACACCATGGCAAGGGGCGGCAAGATATAGCGAGACACCGCCTCTCCAAAAATTTCAAGACTTCTATGGGAACGGCGTTGGCTGTGGCCTGCCACGTCTTGCCTGTGGTGGACGTGCTTCCATTTGTTCATTCATATTTTTCCCAAAAGGAAATTTTTCTCTGCGTCATGCCTTCTTTGCCTCATCATGCTTCTAGTGGGTGTTCAGCTTAAAGTGTTGAAAACATACTTATATAAAAATTATATCAAATAAATCAATTTTCAATACATAATAAAACAAGGTTATTAAAAACAGACTCTTATATTCTTTATGATGGTAATATATGTATCTTTGTTAGTAAATATAACCAAAACAAACCTTTAAATGTTTTGTTTTTTTACTTTCTCTCGACCTCTCGGAGAAAGCAGTATTTTAATAACTTAGTCAAAATTATTGAAATAAATATTCTGATGAGTATCGGCGTTTCATGACCCCCTGAACCTGAAAAAGTTGTTTTCGTTTTGCCATCTGACTGTTTGTATGTATCTGTGTCCGTGTGTTTGTATCTCGGACTAGAGCCGAAACAATTTTACTGATTGGCCTAAACATTTGTATTTAGGACTTTCATAAGGTTCCCCTCATGAGGTTTTTGTAATTAGATATCCAACCATAAAATTTAAAAAAAAATCCATTTAAAAATCAATTACAACGATTTTGATTAAATTTTGTATCTAGGCATGGTGTAACATTACAAACCAAATTGCAATTCTTATTTTCTCATGATAATGACTTTAAGGGTACTTTACACGTAAATTTACAATGTTGATATTTCTGCAACTATTTGAGATACTTATCGAATTAAAGTTGTACTATATTATAATTATAAATATTTTATTTGAAATATTATTTTATAAATCTAATAGTTTATAAGGCATAAGCAAATATATGTATTTTTTATGCGGGTAGCTCTTTTGACAGTTTAAATTGATTGTTGTGCACTTTTATGGACTGAGTTCTGACTCTTTTCAATTATTCTCTTTGGGGGAGTATTTCTGCAACAATTTGTACTATTATGTCGTTTTACAAATTAACGAGTTTTCAGTAAATGTTTCTATTTTAATATAAATTAGAGGGAAAGTATGTGCCAGGCAACATACCTACTTTTTTAAATGTTGGACTAGCTTTATTATTGGAATTCTTGATACGTGCCTAGTGTACAAATCAAATTAAAACACACCTACTCTGAAACAGGAGGTGAATGTGGCGCTCCATCAAAGCGAGTTGATACGTCTGGCTGTGTATCGCCCCCCTTTGATGCGAAGGTTTGATAGGCCTGGGGTAAGACCGTGGCCTTCTTTGACCTCAGAATACCTGGCTTACCCAACTCATCATACACACAGGCAGAATCAGGTTTCATAGTTTGGGAGCCTCTACATGCTAGCCGATATGTTGCCACCAGAGTTAAAAAGTGTTTCTTTTTACATGTTTCTCGTTGGAATGTGAAATATATCAATGTTATTTATTGTTTGTGGCTGTGTATATCCAAGGAATGGTTAGGTTCTTTGGCACTGTGGTTTTATCCGCCTATAACAGGGGCTGCTAACCCACGGTACGCGTGCCACCTGTGGCACGCGGAAGCATTTTAAGTGACACGCCTAAAGTCACCAAATATAACAATAACAAATTTGATTAAAAAATAAATCACATAATTGGGCCAGGTAAATAAGTTTCTAAAAAATGTTAGGTCTACTAAGTTGGCCGTATCTGTTGTATTTTTTCCCGCCACTCAAGCTTTCTCTTCCCTTTCCACTACATCCCCAAACCCTTCTCCCCCTTTCGTGCCACCACGACAAGTCCAGCAGTCAAGGACACATTCCTCAGTCTGCACAAATCACATTTTTCTACTCAGTTTGTTTTTTGGCGCCGAACTGACTGGTGCGTACTGTGTTATCCTCCGCTGTAAAATATTTGTTCCTATAGTGATTCACTTGCTGTTAGTATCGTTTTGTAATAGCCTTAAATAAGCCATCTACTTCCAAAAGGAAGTACGAGGACGATATTGCTCTTCGGGAGTTTAATAGTGAATGGGAAGAACAGTTTTTATTTACAAAAGGAAACACTGCTAAGCCTGTGTGTCTTATTTGTGGGGCTAGTGTTGCAGTTCCCAAAAAGTTTAATCTAAATTGGCACTTCAAACAGATTCAACCCGATATTAACATAAAATATCCAATTGGCTCAGCATTAAGAACAAAATTCGTAAATAAAAATAAACATTCACTAACTGGACAACAAATGCTTTCTAAAACAAAAAGTGATCAGCTGATGACAATGGTCAAAGTTTCTTATGAAATCTCCCTCATCATTGCTCGGAAAAAAAAGCCATACTCCGAAGGAGAAGAGATAATAAAGCCAAGTATAATGGCCTTCGCAAAAACCACTGAAGATCATAATGTCATTAAAATGGTGGATGACGTTGCACTTTCAAGAAATACAGTTATGCGGCGGATCGATGAGATGTCTGGTGACGTTTCCAAACAAGTATTTTCGTGTATCAATACTTGTAAATACTTTTGCATTGCCTTGGATGAGAGCTGCGATATAAGTGACACTGCTCAACTTTGTTTATGTGCGTTGTATCAACGATCAATTTGATGTCACTGAAGATCTTTTAGACTTGCACCAGCTAGTTTTATGTAAAGGGGAAGATATTTTGAAAGAAATAAAATTAGTCATTGAAAACAACATTTTAGATTGGGATAAATTAAACAGTGTTTGTATGGATGACTGGCAAAGTAAAAGGTTTTGTGTAAGGTTATTTCAAGCGTAAAGTTTTTAAATACCACTGCATTATACATCAAGAAGCCCTTTGTGCAATGACATGAAATTCTCTTATGTGTTCGATCCAGTGGTGCGATGTATCAACAAGATCCGAGCTAGGGCGCTGAACAGAAGGGAATCCCGTGAACTCTTTGAAGCAGAATCGGAAGACAAACACCGTGGTGAGCTTCTGCTTCATTGTAGTGTCAGTTGGTTGTCACAGGGAAAGGCACCTGAGAGATTTTGGAATTTAAAGGGTAATGTTCTGAAGTTTTTGGAAGAAAATGGGAAACTACCTGATGAGTGTACGCTTTTGAAGAATAAAGACTGGCTATGGGACCTTTTCTGAAGGACATTATGGGTCACCTTAATAACTTGAATCAGCGTTTGCAAGGTAAAAATAACATGTTTCCGACCCTATTCAGTTCCATTCAGGCTTTTAAAGCAAAGGTCACTCGGCTGGATCATACTATTTCTCAGAATGAGCTCTCCCAATTTCCTAGAATGAAAACACTTTCCAACACTGAATGTAGTGGTGGGCTTCCAGGTTTTAATAAATACAAACATTCTATTTCTGATTTAAAAAACTCTTTTTAAATTAGGTTTTCAGACATCCAGGATGAAAAGAAAAATGTTCAACTTTTCACGAATCCTTTTTCAATTTTTATGGAGGAAATGGTTTTCTATCCTTCTGACGTACAAATTGAAATTCTTCATATTCAGAACAACGCTGTGATTCAAAGCAAGTACAAGGAAGTATTTGGGAATCCACCCAGCCAAGAATTTTCCATCTTCTGGAAATGCCTTCCCTCCTGCCAGTATCCTAAATTAAGAGACCTGGCCTAGAGATATTGTTGTAGGTTTGGTCATACGTACATCTGTGAGCAATATTTTCACTTATGAACTTGGTAAAAAATAAGTACCGTTCAGTTCTCACTGATAAGCATCTAAAAAACCTGATCCTTCTTGCTTCTTCCAAAACAAATCCAAATATTAATGAGCTTGTTAACGTTAAAGAGATCCAGAAACCTCACTGAAAGCAGTAATATTTATTTTTTATTATTAAAAATTGTTGTGATTTCTACTATTATTCAGTTGTATTCTTATTGCTGTTTTTATTAACTATCATTAATAGAACATAGTCACAGAATTACAGCGTGTGAACAGTGTACAGTAGCTGTGAACTATTTTTGGAATGAAAATTCTTGAAACATGCAATTTTTGATTAAATTTAAATATTTTATATGGGGTTTTGCTAATGTAGTTTATGATGTCTTATTTGAGAAACACAGGTAATAACCAAACTTTTAGTATAATTAGCAATAAATAATTATATAAGTTATATTACAGTATTATATTATCAATTTTTAAATGGGCTTTATTTATTATTGGCTATATTTTTTAAAGGTGTTGTGGGTACTGAAGTTAAGTTAGGTTTGAGATTTTGGGGTGGAGTGGCACACCAAGGATTCTTAGCGCAAATAGTGGCACGCCAGGAAGAAAGATTGACCACCCTTGGCTTATAACTTCAGAAGCGAGACAGATCTGAGGGCCAAAATGTTGAATCTTGGAGCTTTATTTCAGCTATATTATTAAATATGTGCTTGTTTATATCTATATATATATGCTTAGTCTCTTGCCTACCCCGTAGGGGAACAACGTGATTAGGTATGTATGTATGTGTGTATGTATGTATATGTGTGTATGTGTGTATGTATCTATGTATGTATTTATGTATGTATATATGTATGTATGTATATATGTATGTATGTATGTATATATGTATGAATACATTCATAGGCCTAAATAAAACTAAATTAAAATGGTTTAGATAAAAACGTATTTACAGCTGTGGCATAGTCACATTTTATTTAGTTTTCAAATAAGTGATTTTTTCAAGGACATTTAAGATAAATTGTAGTTTTTTAGCGCCACTTATTAATATAAATTCAGATAGTACAAACATTATGTACTTATTACGCTAATGTGTTAGGAACTAGGAAAGTTTAATTTTATAGGAAGTGTGCCTGAATTTGCGTGGAAAGTTAATGAAAAAAACCATTTAGGAAAAACCACTCTCAGTAAAGTCGAACGGGACTCAAGCCTCAATCTCATCTTCATTGGCAGTCCAATCTATTGGAGACTGGTGCCTTAGAGTTGACCACCTAAATGGGTGCAATGTCCCTTTTACTTGTTTTGGTGGAGTCCAAGTTATTTAAAATTAGTTCGTTTTAGGGCACTCTAACTACAGATAAACATACTCTCCATATTGGGTCCAAGTTATCCTTGTCAAATTTTGGACTACGCTATTTTTCGGTTTATAAATCTCGCTAGATCTTTTAGAAAAATAAATTCAATCATCTATGATTTATTTATATTAGCTCATTTGTGATACATTCATGTGCATCAATAATGTTATACACAATAAGTTATACTGTGTATGTTAAAACAGCGATGTCGAATACAACTGCCATTTTCAATATAGTTGGTTTAACTCTGTAGCAACAGAGTTGAAGCTGATTAATGCATTGCCAATTAAAGCAATGTTAAATAATTTACATTGGTTTTCAAACTTGAATAGTATTGATTATTTTGTTGTAAATAATAGGCAGGCCTTATTTTAGTACGTTCTAAACTCAAACTACTTGTCTAGTAATAAAAAACGCTTTTTTTTTTCTCGAATGCCTACGGAAATATGATACAATTAGAGAGTCGAAAAACTTCAGTATTCGGCAAGAAAGTTTAGATAAAATGAAATTAATATATAAACAATATGTATGTACTATTATTACCCAATCTCTAATAGACTTAGAACTTAAATCCGTTTCTAAAGATATTTTTAAATTATTTTCCTTAGCACGAAATGACAACTCTTTTGGATTCCATTAAATAATTTAAAGCTTACATATTAGTTTGTGTTACGATCATAAAAAACTGGTTTGGTGTTAATTTTATTATTGAAATATGTACTGTAATGCACATACAGTTCATAATATAAACCCAATTTTCGTGCTTTCAAACAAGGTGTGACAGTTAATTACATACATTTTAAACCAATATTGGATTTGTTGCAAAATTTGGGACTGTACAGCAACCCATTGTATAAAATAAAATGTATATAATTTGATATGTATGTATATGTATAATACATCATCATTACATCTGTCTCTCCTAAGACGCTATGTTAAATTGGTAAAACACATAGATCCAATAATGAAGAGTGCGTTAATCCCGATTTTAGTGCCTTAGTTTGTGTGATTGCGTGGAGTTTTGAAGTTAGAATGGACTCATATAGCCTTTAGAGACCAGTTTATTCCTTATAAAAAAACACATTTATTTGTGTTTGATGTATTGTGATGTATTTGTACAAATTAGGTCAGTAAAAGTTGCTGGCTTTTAATCTAAAGTTTCATTGCTGACCAGCTATTTTTGGCTATCAGGAATTTTAGCCCAACAACACAAGAACTATTAAGGAGTTACTGTGAGGGGCAGAAATAGGGAGGTATTACGTTTTAGTACGTTTAAATAAAAGTTATGTTAATGGTTTAATTTAAAGGATAAGGATTATAAATGTAGTCTAGAAGATGTACACCCATATTAGTGTGGTGAGAGGTTACCGGAGTCACATTAGAAACAGTATCTTCGCTAAAATTAGAACCCTGACATCTCCTTCAACTTATACTGAGTATAATGGGAGTAAAATGCATTAAATCTCACAGCCATCGCAAAATACTTTAAGTTTGATACATTTTAAATGTGTTCAGCAATCATAACACCTAAGTATATATATATTTTTTGTTGAAAATTTACTTTGTATGTTAGAATATGATTTTTTTTTTTTTAGAATATTTAAAGNAACAATTTTATATTATCACACCACTCCTCAGAGTTCGGCCTAGTATGCTCTTTACTCAACTCCTGTAATTATATCTTACGGAACCAGCTTTGTCCAAGGTGAAAACGGAAAACTCTAATTTGAGCTGCCGGCCCCAATAAATCCACTGCAATGAGATTGGTTTTTCGAAAGAGATATAGATTTTTTCTGGGCACACGGACGGCTCAACAGCTCAGGCTTAGGGAAAACCATCCACAGTACTGAGTACATCCATCCGTAATGATTCAAACCCTAACCTCCACATGACTTGCAGACCAGACACTTAAACTGCGTGCCAACTGGTGCCAGTTACGTAACTAACATATGTGTAAAACGTACTTAACTAATTACTTACTTGCTTACTTGCTTACGTCATGGAATTAGTAACTCGATATTTCATTGCAGCACTTACAAAAGAAAACCTCCTATTTCCATCTTGAGGTAAGTTCTATCTAGTTTTTTTCAGGTCCATTCTAAAGTTATCCTTCCATCTTGGTGTAGGTCTTCCCACTGGTCTCTTTCCATTAGGTTTGTCAGTCATTCCTTGAACGCGGTTTTAGTTTCTTCCATTCACTCTGCTTACAAGAATTGTTTTTAGCACCACGTCTTACTTCCCGTTCGGGTTATAGACTTATGTACTAATCAATCTAATAGTTTTAGGAATTAGTAAAGTTATATTTAGTGTACCCTCACTTGCGTGGAGGGATATTGTGAAACCATTTTGGGGGAAAACCGCCCTAAGCACACCTGGCCGAGATTCAAACCTCAATCTCTCCGTCATCGGCAGTGTAGTCTACTATGAGAATGATACCTTAGACCATGGGGACATCAAAGTGGGTTGGCGCGATTTGACTATCCTAGTAATGTCTGATGATGAGTACAGGATATGTAACTCGTCATTATTTAACCTTCTCTATTATTGTCATCCCTTTTTGGGGCAGATATTTTCCTAAATAGGCCTACCTACTTTATTTTTGAACACCCAAAATATATTTTCGTAATGTATAAGGTAAAAAAATCATGCGTAGGCTACCATAAAGTTGGTGACCTGGCGGTCTAGGGGTGAGGTGTCATACTTCTGTGCTATGGGTCCGGGGTTCAATCCTCGGTACCGGTACAGATTTATCTGATTGCCAAACCCTTCCTTCAGCTCTGACAAGACGTGTATTAATCACAACTTGTGAATTTGTGGAATGCCTTCCACCGTAGTTCGGATTCCACGTTAAACTGTAGGTCCTCCATTTCATCTCACAATCACCCTACCATTTCACATTAGTGTAATTGCGTGTAACCCAAATGGGTAGTAAGACGCGGTGCTAAGTATATACCTTGTAATGAACATAAATTCACTCACTAGGCAAACATTGTTTTGAACATTGCTGCTGTTTCATTTTATTAGTATGTTTAAAATCTGTTTTTATTGGTGACATAATTTAAAGGATTAAAAATTATTAATAGGACAATTAGGTGGAAATTAATTTGTATTTGTTGTTATCACAATGTTTAAAACGACCCCAATAAACCCGACCATGATTCTAAGCAAACTAAATTACATCTTCCAGGGTCTGAGTCAACCTTGCCGGTAGATAAATTTCTGTCAGGGATAGGAATACACACGTTCCAGCTGTGAATTTGTAAAATTATGATACATGTTAAAAATAATGTTGTTTGGCACTGTGTTTGTTATCATTCTCATGGTGTAAAGTGATGGGTTTTTTTAATTGTGCTATAAGCAGACGTCAATATTTTGGAGCTTTTATTCATCCTTAAACATTTCTTTTTTACCCATCCTTAGTAACCATTTAGGGCCATCACACACCTGTATTAATTACTCTAATGGTGTATAAAGGAGTAAGGTAGAAGTTAGAGTAAGTGTATGTGAATTTGCATGAACGAATATTGGAAAACCATTTAGTACACGTGACCAGCCCCCAATATTATCTTTACTGGAATATCAGTATATTGAAAGGATGGTGTTTTTGATCATTCGACCATCGAGGCGTGTCAAGAACACGATTAAATCAAATTTGTATAAACAGATATGTTATGGGATATAAATAGTACAATTCACATCAAAGACTTTCTCACGTATTTACCTAAAAATTGAGACAGTTACTTAAAATTCGTAATATTTGGTTTAAGGAACACAATGGAGATAAGGGCACCTTATTTCAACAAATAGCATAGATGAAATAATACACACTGTTACAGAAACATATTGATAAAAAAAAGTAGTTTCTCTGAATAACAATCAACTACCCATCTCCCATGGAAGTAAGAAAAAACATACAGTCGGAAATTGCATGCTAATACTCGGTCAGTAAGTTGTTGACATTTCGCCTGCTTTCGTGGAATATAAATTTCAGAATGCACTAAACAACAATTTTACCGGTTGTTTTCTATGGGTGTGAAACGTGGTATTTTACCTTACATGACGAAAACAAATTTAGGGTGTTTGAAAACAGGGTGCTTGGGAAGATATTTGATCCAAAAAAAGAAAAGGGCTTCTGGGGGATGGAGGAGGTCACATAACTATGAGTTACATACGCTGTACTCATCACAAGACATTGTTTGGATAATCACTATCGTATATTACGGTGGGTAGGACATGCAGTGCCCATGGGAGTTTCTAGAACCTTGTTCAGGGTATTGACTGGTAAACTCAATGAGAAGAGATCATTGGAAAGACATAAACGCAGATAGTAGGATAACATTAGAATTGATCTGAAAGAGATAGGGTGTAATGAGGTGAACGGATAGAACTAACTCAAGATAGGGGTAGGTGGCATACTTTTGTAAGTGCAGCAATGAACTTTTGAGTTCCTAATGCCGTAGAGTAAGTAAGAGTTAAGAGTTATTTAAGAAGGTTGAATTTGAATCAATAAACTCACACCAGTGGAAGTGCAGATGTTAAATATGTATTGCCTGTGATAACACTTCATGGGAAATCCAGGGTTTGGATCTCGGCTATATGCGCTTAAGGTGGTTTTCCACATTCGGTGTTTTCCCATACACTCTTTACATTAATGCTGGTGCATTTCCTCTAAATTATCTCTATTTAAAGTATATCAAAACTATGCAAGGGAAAACGATATTTGTATCACGATAACACGAAAAAAAATCAACATTAAATAAAACATATTCCAAAGTGTTAGAATTTGTGTAAGTCAAAACTATTTCGACGGTCATATCATTCAATGTCATTTCATAGTGAACTTTACTATGTCAGCTTTTATAAATTGTCTTGGCTTGTTCTTAAATCCATCTTGTGTGATGTTGAATACAAGCTAAGCTATAACTGAACATCAATATGTTGGCTAGCAAAATACAACAACCTGTTTCAGACTAATATGGAAAACACTATACAAGTTTTTTATTTTAATTATATATATAATGTTATATATATAATATTATATATATTAATTTGATGTTTTCACTGAATGTTTTTTCTTTAAGTTATTGAAATTATTATTGTACAAGACACTCACTTTGACTAGTTAATTTAGCCTTATTTAAAATTTAGGCCAAGGCATTATCCAAATATTTACAAATTGATTTGAGTTAACTTATTCACTACATTTCCTAATATTCAACAATTGTTTATTTTTAGATTTTCATTTTAAAATACGTACGGTAAATAAGAGGGGGCACACTGACTATTTCAAAATTCATCTATTCCTTAATTGGCTGTGGAAATTTTTCCGTTCTTGCTCTATGGCCTTAAATTAAGCCGCTAAGAACCTGTTTGTTGAACGTAATAACTAAAATATTAACCAATTTAATAATAATTCTTAAAATAACACATTTATAAAATAGTAATAGTAAAACCTTTCTTTGGTAAGATCTTTCTGACTTTGATACTTAACAAACTTATAATCCTTGCTCGATTGTCTGATAATCTTAAGAAAGCCCTCTTTAGAAAATCTTTTAACGTTAACATCTTTGATTTAGAAGTGAGTTCGAGGTATTATCTGGTAAACCTTAGGGTATTAAATGAATAAAACGATATGGCTGTTAGCTTTATTACATTTAATTAGTTTATTGACATGTTCCCCTTGATTCATGCTTACTACAGTTTAACTTTAATGTGAAACCCATTATTATAAAACTGGAAACTCGTGTTGCCACAAAGGCGGGGAAAACATATTGCAATTTTATTTACATTCTTAGCCCATTTTATTAGTAATATAAATATAAATTATACAATATTCCATAGGGAAATATTAAAATCCTTTAATACCGGTATAGTATCGTTTGTGGATGGTGCCAAGACAATGGTGGTATGGTAGTGTTATGGTATCGTATCACCATGACGGTCCCACATACCAAGATCGTATATACGGCGTACACCCCAAAAGTTGTTTCCACCACCACAACCCATACCATTTGAATCATATATTTTATTAGTTAGTAAAATCACTTGTAAGGCCTACTTAGTAGAGAATGTTTTAGGTTTAAATTGTGTGTTCTGGTCTCAACAGGAGCCTCACAAACGTTTGGCAATAAATTAATTAATATCCTACCTTTCCAATTCAGTTATAAACTTAAGTTTGCTTATCTGTGTGATGTATACGGTACGCTCGCTGATTTCACCCCATGTCTTGTCCTCGCACTTAGTGTAATATTAAAAAATATCCCCATTGGCATAAAGAGCTTGGTAGGTCTACTCTTGTATAGTAATAATTAGCTCCTCTTAAAAATTGCCCGTTTCACATTTCGAATACAATGCCATACACTAACAATATCGTCCCACCAAGAGACTTTAACGTAGTCAGTCGACCATAGGGGGCGAGAAGTGTGTTTGAAAGGGTGTAGTGGGGTAGACAACTGCTTCTATTACAATATCGTACGTGTCTTTTCGCTTTCAAAGCGGATTGGAAATCCACGTACCATACGTATACGATACAATGCCGCTGCCACGGTGCTACGAAAGGTGCCGGTGTGTTTTTGATAAATTTTGATATTAATTTTATAACTAATAAATTACTTAATATAATTTCTAGAATTCCAAATGTTAGAGACTTTCAATCAATGTTGGTAATTTAAAATGGGCTTTTTATAAAAGTCAAGGTGTACAAGAGTTGCTTGTACAGGGTCCGGCCGTCAAACGGAAAGATTCCAGGAAGGGCTAGCGGGTGCGGTGGGGGGTTGTGAGAGCAGGGAACTCGACCTTGGGCGTCTAGACACCCGGAATTTAGTATCCATGGAGCGTTGTTCGAGTAAGCGGCGTGTGTTTGCCGTAAAGGCGTATTACAAAAACGAGGATAGTTTCGTTGGCGCTCAATGTGCCTTCCAGCGAGAGTTTCGTCCACCCCCGTACCTTCTGAAAAAGCTATCGGCCATTGGTTGAGAGATTTTAAAGCCACTACTAGCACGACACAGAAAAGAGGTGGTAGTGAAAAAACCAGCTGGATCCCTGTGAATATTGATCGTGTACGTGAAATCTTAGCAAGAAGTCCGCGAAAATCGGCTGGACGACACAGCGTAGAACTGGGTTTCAGTAATCGAACCGTGAGAAGGATTCTGAAGAATGACCTCCACTACCATCCATATAAGATTCAGGTAGTGCAAGACCTCAAACCTCAAGATTACAATAGCAGAGTACACTTTTGCCATTGAACAAAATGAGGAGAAAGAGTTCACAACTTATGGATGAGTTAAACGAAGCCCACTTTCACTTTAGCGGCTTCGTCAACAAATAGAATTTTCTGTACTGGGCCGAAAATAACCCACACAATCTCCACGAAAAACCCTTCCATTCAGAAAAAGTGATGGTTTGGTGCGCAGTATAATCTAGTGGAATAATGGGCCCTTTAAAAAAATGAACACGGTAGCTTGGTGACAGTGCACTCCGATCGTTACGCTGACATGTTGGCAATGTTTTTCCTGTCTACACTCGATGACTATGACCTAGATGAAACACACTTTTCCAATAAGATGGTGCAACTTGTCATACTACCGAAGTTTCAATGAATTTGCTGAGGTTTGCATTTCCTGGTCGTCTCATCAGCAAGTTTGGCTATTTCTTGTGGTCTGCCCATTCACCAGACTTGACGGCTCCTGACTATTTTCTCTGGGGATACTTTAGATCTTAGGTTTTCAAGGAGAACCTTCCAAGGACCAAGGATGATTTGAAGGAGCGAATTAGGCAAGAGGTCAACAACACCGTTGGAAATGCTATGCAACGTCATGGGCCACTACGCTCTCGGACTCGGACAATGTGTGCAAAACCAAAGACGCCATTTTACTGACACCATCTTCAAAAAATGAACATTTTCCGGGTACACTAGTAATTTCCAATCATTTACATTATATTTATGTAAACAAATTAAATAAAAATTAATTGTTTTCATTTTTTTGCTATTTTTTTAAAAAAAATTGCCGTTTGACTGCCTCGCCCTGTATAAGCTTCTGGTTCTGCTCATATTACGAAGGTCATCCAGAAAGTAAGGTTACAACATTTATTTAGGATCGAAAAATGCTTGTATTTAATTGAAATTAACATGATACTTCACAAATATATTATACTATTTTTCAACGTAATCGCCGTCGAGATCAATACATTTCTGTAGTTGTATGCCAGTGTCATAGACCTCTGCCGCCAACTCTTTCAGCCACTTCTTCACAGCTTCCTCGACGACCTGATTGTTGGAAAAACGTTTCCCACCCAAAAACTCCTTTAGCTTAGTGAAAAGGTGATAGTCCGAAGGCGCCAAGTTGGGTGAATAGGGGGGGTGGGTGACAATATCCCATCCAAACGATGTCAGCAGCTCCTGTGAAACTCGCGCGGTGTGGGGCCTGGCGTTGTCATGCAGGAGGCTGACTCCCCGCATCAGCATTCCCCTTCTGCGGTCCTGAATGGCTCTTCTGAGGTATTTTTTTAGGGTATTGTAGTAAGCCTCTGCATTAATGGTAGTCCCTTTAGGCATAAAATCTACCAAAAGGACCCCCTTACGGTCCTAAAAAACAGATGTCATGACTTTTCCGGCTGAATGGGTTGTCTTGAACTTTTCGGTGGCTGGGGAAGATGAATGACACCACTGAAGTGATTGTATTATGGATTTAGGGGTGTAGTGACACACCCACGTCTCATCCCCCGTCAAGATAGAGTCCAGAAAAGCTTCTTCCTCCTGTGCAAAACAATTCAAAAATTCACACGTGGCGATCACGCTATTTTGACGGTGCTCCGGTGTGAGCATTCTGGGCACCCATCTCGCATACAACTTCTTGTAACCAATTTTTTCCGACACAATATCAACAAGGAAACTTCGAGAATTGTCAGGAAATTTTTCGTGAAGGTTGTCAAGCGTCACACAGCGGTCATTTTGCACTTGTTCTTCAATTTTTCGCACAAGTTCGTCAGAAATCATTGATGGTCTCCCACTCCTTGCCTCGTCGTGAGTATCAGTATGGCCTTCTCTGAACAACCTAACCCACTTCATGACATGTTGTTTATTCATTACATCACTACCATAAGCTTCCACGAGCTTCCGATGGATATTCGCGGCGGTATTGTTCTGCAAAGTCAAAAAACGGATGACCGCGCGGATCTCGCATGGACAGGAGGCGGGAGCGCGCGACGAACTCTCCATCGGAAGAATTTACTGTGACTGAAAAAAACGGCCGACAAACATGCGGGACCAAACAAACTGACCGTTAATATCCCCCCCCTACACGCCAGGTGCACCATATTTCCAAACAAACTGACCGTTAATATCCCCCCCTACACGCCAGGTGCACCATATTTGAAACAAAAAAAATTCCCCGGCTTCAGGAGCCCTTGTAACCTTACTTTCTGGATGACCCTCGTAAAGCGTATAGCCCGAATGGGTAGTAAGATGCGGTGCTAAATATTAATATTATTAATATTAAGATCCGTTTTATCTGTAAAATACTAATTAAACTTACAAATTGCATACTTAGGCCATCAGTTACCTCTATTAAACTTTATTATTTTGTTCGTGTGTTGTACTGTTAAAATAATTATAATGGATATAAAACTACCTTGAATATGAGCAGGCATGTAAGGTTAATTTAACTACTTTTAAAGTAATACATGACAGCTAAAATTAAATGGTTTTTACTTTCTACTATATTTAATCTATAGCTGTACATTACGTAAATTTTACTGTCAAATATTGTTTATTTTATTCAATAATTGATTAAAACTATTATTAATTTGTCTTGCGGTGTTTACACTAAACATTGCGAATCAACTTATATTGACACACCAATGATATCGTATTAAAAGTAACACACAGGTGGTCATAACATCAATATGAGAGGGGAAGTTTCAATTTCTCAAAGGTTTAAAGCTTCAGCCTAGTCATCAATCGAGCCCACAATCTTTTACTTTGTAGGAAATCTCGTGACGAGTGAGCTAATTCAGTTATAGTCTTATATACAGGCTGATCCAAATGTCACCCAACGCAACCCAAAAAAATAACCTATATTTTGTACCATCAGTTTGGCATAATGTGGATTTACTCAACACGCGTGATTCTGGAAAACTACGCACAAACGATTGTTGGCATTCTATGTACGAGTTGGCCTTAAATTTATATTCTTAAATGAATACTCGGTTTGCTCGTGAAAAAAACTCATCTTACACTTTCAATAGCGCTGTAACTCAACTGGATAGACCTAGTGTATGTCTCAATGTCACACAGTCTGCACAACACCTTGCCAACATTACAGTGTTGTCACACATATAAACAACATGTTCAATTTCTATGTTCTTCTGCGAGAAATATCCTTAGTAAACCAGGGTTGCGCGACTTTTGGATCACCCCTGTACTTACCAGGCTTGCATCAAATTGAATAATTTAAAATATGAAGTTATAATATATATAAATATATCAGTTTTTAAACACTGCGCTCTACTACCTTTTTGGGCTACACGCCTATGTTACTAATTACTTTACTGTGTTAGTGATGAGAAAGGTTGAATTTAGTTTAAGTGTATCCGCATTTGCGTGGAGGGAGGGTGGAGAAACCATTTAGGGGAAAACCACCCTCAGTTTATACACCCGGAATATAATTCTGATCTTTACGTCATCGGCGCAGTCTAGTTTATTACGAGAGTGGTGCATTAGACCATACGGTTACCTAAGTGGGTATCAGTTATTTGAACCAAAACTTTTTAAATGGTTCAATTTGTTTACTACAGTAGCTCTTTCAATGCGAGTATTATGTACATGTTATAAGTTGTCAACAGGATGTCTTGATACTGTAATAAAACTCAATTGAGTGAAAAATGACAACTTGGACACGGGAGTCTAAAAACTCGTGACTCTTGACTTTTTGAGCCAATTCTCTTCCAGTGAGCCGTCCTTATTCGTCTCATATCAAGATTAAGTATTGAGTATATATACATATGTATGTATATATGTATGTATATCCGTGAATTTATTTTTAACTTGGTTGAATTAAAAATTAAGGTAGGATAGAAGGGGACGCGAGAAAAAAAACAGTGTTTTTGCAGTTTTTGGCGAAACATTTTTGGCCAAAATAAATCAAATATCGCTCCTGTAAATTTCACCATACTCCTGACAGATATTCAGGAACTGTTGATATCAACATGTGAAGAAAATTAAACTCTATGTTTGTAATGGAGCAATATTTTATTTATTTTGGCAAAAAAAAAGTTTTGCCATAAAAACTGCAAAGAGACTGGTCTTTTCTCGCGTCCCCTTCCATCCCACCTTAATGCTACACGATATTTTAAAATGTTAAAAAATTAAGCTTATTTAAAATATTCGTATAATCAATAAAAATATAAAGTGCACATGTCATTATTAGAATAAATGCTTCTCCCGTCATCATTTACTAACGTTATGTAGGTCCACAAACATCTATTCAGGCTTGATAAACTTGACATAGTTACATAATTATTTAATTTTCATAATAGCCATAAAGCTTTGAGTCCAATTTTCTACTCTACACAAACCAATATATTATCCATCTCAATGTTACCAGCTTTAATTCCACTATCCCCTAATTTTTAAAACACGTAGAACACGAGGTTTGTTTTGTTTTAAACTCGTAAGATTTATTATGCGGATTGGTGTTTCAAATACGTTTAAAGCTCACATGGGTGAATTATTCTCTCTACGAATATGATTCTAAGTTGAAGATAAATGGTTGCTAATCTGGGTTTAATTTCCCATTCTATCCTGTTAAATCGACCTGATAACATTAATTGATGTTCATATTGTATGTTGTACATTACGTGACTCGTGTATAAATGTATTGCACCGTAACTTTAGTCCTATCAAACTTTTTTCTTATGGGCTATCACAGCTAATTGATATTCCAACAAATATATTAATAAAGTCAGTAGTGCGTCAAACGACCAATCTAATAATACTAGTTTCAATTCTTGACACGTTAAAAAAAATTCTTAGCTGGGGAAAATCGGGTATTTCTCCTTCAGTGATGAATTGACTGTCTCTATGGCTGTGTCTGTTCTAAGATTAAGTTAGTTTGTAGGTCGTATGATGATAATATAATCAATTGGTTCAGAAAATGTAAGTCATACACCCCTAAAAATACAAACTAATCCATATCTCAGATTTGTATTACCAACACTTGTCTAGAAATACACTAGTATAATTGAATAGACATTTTTTGTAAGGTCAAGTGTTAGTGTTAGAAACTTTTTATAAATCATAAAATAAGCCTTTGCCCGTTTATTAGAGTTCATTCGTAAGCTGATATTATATGTTTTAAAAATTTGGCCCAACACATGTTTCCTATTCTAGTAATAAAAAAAATATATCTCGAGATTATATATGTGCTAACGATTTTGAAAATGAAGATTTGGTATGAAGCTTGTAAATACACTGCGTTTACTATGCAAGGTAGCAATCTTACCTTGACGTAATACATACATACATACATACATACATACATACATACATACATACATACATACATACATACATAATCATGCCGTTCCATTCTGGGGTAGGCAATATACTGTACGTATAGCTCAGGGATCTCCAAACTACGGCCCGCGGGCCACATCCAGCCCACCACAAGATTATATCAGGCCCGTTCCAAGATTTTATCAAAAAACAAATTAATTGTGTCTCTTCGTTATTTATTAACCACACAGTTTATTTGACATGTCCAGTTTCTGTCCGCACGCGTGCTTCCCCCCATGACACCAACACAGAGTGCTGTCGGAATTTCAAACCCTCATTTTCAGTCGCAGGCGCCATCCCTTATACCGACGACAAAACGGCTTGACTGTGACGATTTTTAGGTAGTTCCTAGTATCCCGGCATTGGATTATTAAAGGAAAGTTCCGGAAGATATAACCTAATGTAAAATAGTAATTATATTGACTAATTATTATAAATATAATTTATTACATATAAATTGATTCATTTCTCCCGTAGAAGAATCAATGTCAATCACTTTTATCAAACACTGACTGGCCTTGGAAAGTGATTTTTTTTTTTATATACGTGACTGGCCATATTATGACTTGAATCTAAATTTGCATGTTGAAACAAATTTGATTTATGATCTATTTGTGCATTTTATGACATTCAGGGCAAAAATAATGCTACTTGAAGAACAGGTGAACGTTACTTTGGACCGCAAAAATTTGTAAAATATATTATGTGACCCACATAGCAAACAGTTTGGAGACCCCTGGTATAGCTCAAAAAACAACTCTGTACTTAATCCATCTTCAAAGACTTTCTTCACACTTCCTTATCCTTGCACACTCCCTTAACTTCAATGACATCCATACAAGGCCGTAGCCAGCCAATAATTTCAGGGGGGGGGTTGGTGAGCACATCCCCCAATTGCTGGAAGATAAAAAACATTATAAATACAAACGGTTCTAGAAGCTCTCTGAAGTGTTTTTTTATGATAAAATAACCCCCTAGCTGCCGAAGGGTAGGAAAATTTCTAAATATTTAACACCTCTAGAAGCTCTTTGAAGTGCTTTTTATAATAACACAGCCGCCTAATTTGTATTTGTATTTTAATTTTTATATCGTTTGAACCATAAATAAAGCTATATATATTTTGTTCATAAAATTTCGCGGGGGGTTTGAACCCCCAAAACCCCCCCTGGCTACGGCCTTGGGTGAGAGGGATAGTTAATGAGGAGCCAGTTCAGGATAAGATAGATAAATCATGACTAAAATGGTAAGGCTATTTGAGGGGAATGAAGGAGAAGATACCAATGAAGATGTTGGANCCCCCCCCCCCCCCGGCTACGGCCTTGCATCCATACATCAATTCATACGTGATTTTTTATTCTTAAAAATCTTATTGTTTCTATTTTTCACACATTAGTCTACAATATTTATCCAAGTCATATATGGCCTACTCCTTCCTTTTGATCCACACATTCTACCTTCATATATTTGCTTCATCACTCGATCCACCCTAATCCTCTCAACATACGCAAACCAATGTAAGATGCCTCTTTCAGATGATTGACATATTGGATGCCCTTTCAACTCGCACTTCTGCTGCATCCATTCATTACTCCCTCTGTTCATACGAGTATTTCCATATATATTTCTTAGATAACTCCTTTCAACCGCATTCACAAATCGCAATGCTCTTGTGATTATTCTTTAATATTATGTTGTCATCTTATGTATTTTTCAGTGTTGGCCTGTTTTTGGTATTGCGACTGTTGGTCAGAACTATTATAAATAAAACTGAAAGTGAAATTAACTTATTTACCATTTATATAAATAATATAATATTTATCTTTATTTATTTATTGAATCTAAATCTATTTCTACTTTGTTATTAATTTTGGGTTGAAGTTATAAACCCAACATTATAGGCTGGAATTAATATGTTATTTTATGCTTTATTTGCTTCATTTCCTCTGTTGGTGCCAATATTGTATTTGTATTCATGATCTATCCGCAGAACATTGAAAGCGTAAAAGAGGGAGAAACCTCATTTAAAAAACGCACGAAGATTTGTATCAAAAGCGCACCTAGTCCTTGAATCAAAAGCACACAGTTAAAAAACAACTACTGGAAAACGTTGCAGCATGGCAAACCATCTTGTGCCCACGGTGATAGCGGGAATGAGTTATCACGTTGAATGAAACTCTCCAAAAAATAATCTGCAGACTGTAATAGCTTTTCATTACTTAGTACTAGGTTAGGTTAGGTTAGGTTAGTCCGATGTCAGCGAGCGTTGTTGTCATATGGAGCTCAGAGACTACAGACAATGGTGCAACTACCTTGTGTGCTTTTGATTTAATCTAAACCCGGTACAAAAATTCTACCTGTGCGCTTTCAATACATAGCCATCTATATCACTTATTTTATAATTTAATTATGTAGGCTTATATTTTATTTTAGAACGGCTTATAATTGTTTGTAAAAAATAAAAATACTTTATTTAATGTATGTTTACTAACAGCTCATGTTTAGCTCTTCTGTTTCAAGTTCAACTATGCATTAAGTATAAGTAATCAAATATCATCAAGTTTGGAATAGTTTGTTTTAAGCTTAGAACTTTTTTATAAATAATTTTATTATAATTTTTGACTAAGTGGTTTGTGAAAGTTTCTTATGATGATCATATTTTACTAGACCCTACCAATAATTTGTGATAATTATTTTCAATTTGTAAGTGTATTACAATTATAACATTTATTATTATATAATTTTTAATTTTCATGAGTTTAATTAAGAAATTACGATAGTTGGATCGAGTAATATTATTATTAATAACTTTTGTAATATTTATTTTTGAATTTGATGTAATTTATAATACTTAATTGGCTGTGAAACAGACGTCAAATTAGGTTTAATGAGATTTTGAGAATCTTCAAATTTAGATTTGATCAGTTTATACTCTCAATATATTTTCTTACTTTAGTACAAAATACAAGTTGGTAAATTTGATCTTTTATAACAATTAAAATCAATTCAAACAATTATGGCAGAACTAAGTTAATGGATTCATGATTAACTAGTTGAAGTAACCGGTGTTTCCAGGAGCGTTGTTTATAGTTTTATGAATGTACGTTGAAGATAACTCTTAATTTTAAAATTCCTGCTGATAATTTTTAAAATTGCAGACCTCTGTGTGCAGTAGATATCACGCATTAATCATGACAGACAAACATACTCTTCTTTTTACTAATTTGGATCAATTTAATTGAGTATATTACACAAGAGTATAATGTTTATACATTCAAAATTTATTTAGATTATTGGTACACAAATTTTAATGATTTTTGTTTAATTTTTTGTTGCCTTTCTAACTTTATTAGAGCATAAGCGTAATGTGAGCTATACATTTTTACAAAAATCACAAATTATCTGAGTTGTCGATAAAATTAACAAGCTCTTTGATTTGTACACACAAAGAAAGTTGACTTATGCAATATTTCGCTCAGGTATACGACGAACAGATTTAATTAAATTCCACTCCTGACTTATAAAATAAATGGTAAGGCACAAAGTAATAGGTCTTGTTTAGAATATTCTCATAATAATAAAATTCCATTCGTGTAACATTTTTATTTCTTAATACTTGAACTGTTTAGTGTAAACACAATTTTTGTGATGTCTTTAAATTTGAATACTTTTAAATATTGTCAATGTATTCTATTAAATGAAACGAATCATATGTATGTAGGTGATAATGTATTATAGAGTATCAAATGACTGTTGTTGAAAATGTTATGTGGCAGACCAGTTCTCATTTACAACTACATGAAATAGTTCATGTACTAATTAGTAATTCAAGTTATGTAGAATACATCATGAAAACTACCCCAAAATACATAATTAATTTTGGAAATGTTATTTTTTATCTGACTCGGTAGCTTAAATGATACATATTTAATTAATTATTCTTTCAAAGCGCAACAAAACACATTTCAGGAATAATAAACAGTTATACTACAATATTTACAATATCTACAAGGAAGGTTGTGTTTCAACATAGTTTAAGTTTCGAGAAGTTATTAAATCTCAATACATGTTTCCTAAATTAACATGGGATTAAAAAAAGATATATAATCTAGACTCTAATTATAATATTATGTTTTAATATGATTATTATTTCATTGATATATTAAACACGTCTGTATTAACAACTAGTAATATTGGGATAGTGAATAAAAGGTTGTTTCGGTAGAAATGCATCAACATTTGACGGGTAAGAGAATATAAAACTAGTTAATTAAAAATCAAAAACCTTTTATAGCATCTTTTTTTCCCCTTTATCGAACCGTGGTATCTCAGTTAACAGTTACTAACACTATGGGTACAGCCACTGCTTAATATAACTTATTATTAATTATTTAACAAATCTAATTAAATAATTTGATTTTATATTAAAGCTATCACGTACCAACTGAACGTCATTGATAAGATATAACTTGTATCTTAATTTTAATTGCTCGTTTATTTTCTGAATCAATCGAGTGTATCAGTTCAACATTTAAAAATATACTTAAATATAAAACATACAATACACACACCAACTTTTTATTTATTAATTAATTTAAAATGTTAGGCAATTCCAGGAACCGAACCTAGACCATGCCACCAAATGAACTAAGGAATCTTACACGTGTTTTTCTTTTACGCCGTAGTTTACCAGCCTTGCATCTACTACGTGAAGGCTAGGTAACGTTAGGCTGGGTAATATAGTAGAAAAAATGCTATCACAGACAGACTTATAAACTATTTATCAATATAATTAGATAGATCAAAAATAAAATGGTATAAACCTATTATTCTACACATTTGGTTCATTTATGATAAACAATTTATTTCCCATTAAGTGAGATCAAAACACCTTCAGCAGGTTGTAATATTTGGTCTATGCCTTGTCACTGACCTACGGTGGGGTCTTGTACCATTTTGTAAACATCAATATTACGCATTTTTTAAGAACTGTATTTATTTATGATGGATTAAATAGCCGAGCCATAACAAATTTTCTAGTTACGGTCATAGCCACATTTAAATATAATATTCTTTTAAATTGAAAAATGACACTTATACACGGGAATTGAAACCGGGACCTTTAGCTTATCACGCCAATGCTCTAACCACTGAGACAAAGGTTCCAGGTTTTACTCACGTGTCCAGGTGTCATTTTTCAATTTAAAAGAATATTATATTTATTTAGGTAGAGGTGATAGGGAAATGAGGAGTGAATATATACGAATCGATACAATTAGGAAAAATACATAAGTGGCGAAATTGCATGATTTTCATGAAGAGTCAAATATGGTATAAACCATCTTACTGACTCTAGCACGTCAGTAGATTCTTGAAACTTAATGTATTACAGAATATAGTATGAAAACAAGAGTGTTCTTACGTAATGTATGAGTGTTTTGTTTTGAGATAAAACGAAGTTTTGTTCATTTCGTTTCCACGAACTTAATTTTATCCGGATATTTAATTAGATTCATGGTAGGTAGGCCTACTTTGAATTGAAAGTGACTCCACTCACTTCGGAATAATAGACTTTGTGTTGTCTCATTGGGATTACAAAAGGACAATCATCCCTCACTTGACTTAGCAAACACTCAAAATCTCAGTTTGCCTGATCAATCCGTAAGAAGATATTACGTTATTGAAATACATGAGAACGGTTTATTTTTATTAAATAACACTTTTGTGATTTCCCAAATAACTTTATTATTTTAATGTATTTTGCAAATGCTGAAAATAAATCTCTAGTAACTTAAGCTTAAATTTAATTTTTATTTCAAAGATTTTAAATCGACATTATCCGTTTTCAAGTGTGTAAGAAACCATTTCAGCTAAAACTAACGTATCAGCAAACTACCTATAAATAAATATGCTTTCTTCATCATAATAATTAATATATTAAGTTTTTTCTAATATATTTAATCCAGATTATACTTATACTTAGGTTATTTTAGCACTACGTTTTACCACCCGTTCAGGTTACACGACTTTGTACTAATTACTATAATGTGTTATATATTAGTGAGTTTGAATGTATAGAAAGTGTACCCGCATTCTCTTGGAGGATGAGTGGAAAACCATTTAGGGAAACCTCTATCAGTAAACCCGACTGGGATTGAACCCCAATATCCCCATTATCGGCAGTGTAATCTATTTTGAGAGTGATGCCTTAGATTATTCTGCCACCGAGGTGGGCCATAAGATTTTTTTCTAAACCAAAGAATAATTTTTAACAACTTTCAAATCCAAATATATAAGCTTATTAATCACCACACAGATGTACATTTTGAACAAAACTGTTATATTCACTTTCAAAATATTTTAAATTTAAAAAAAAAATTATCTTTAAAATACCCTTAATTTTAAAGTTAAAAATAAAATTTCTGCATCCTACATAATATCTTAACTGTCAAATTTCATCAAAATCCATCAAAATTGTTTCAACTGTAGCCCTAAATACAGAACAAATGATAAATCTATAGATAAAAAGAATTTTAAAACCCATCTTGTTTTTAGTTCTGATGCATATAAAACGTAAAAATCCATCGTAATCTTGAGGTCAACAATTCCAACTATTGCAATACTTTCTCTCTGTGAGAAACTAAACCACACATAAGCTAAGTTAACTCAGAAATCACGGTAACTTGGGTGATAGTGACAAAGAAACAACCATGAAAAGGAGAGGTGAATGATCAAAGATGAAAGCAAAACACCCTTCCGCACTTAATGAACTTCTTTGTCTTATCTCCTATTAGAAATTCAACATCAGCTTGTCATTTGATGGGGAAGGGGGGTTTTTGGCTTTATAAGGGAGATTTTGGAAATACTAAACAAAGAATAAGTTTACAAATTAGTAGTTTTTTATTTCATCTTTATTAATTTCGATCCATATTAAATGTTTATTCGTCACACCTAATCAATCATACCATCTCATTTGACTTAAATCTCTTGAATATTTTCTTCTTTTAAAAAATGTTTAAGTCCGGCATCTTAGCCGAGTAGATATCGTGTCTGTCTACTAAACTAAAGGTGTCGGGTTCAATTCCTGGAATGGGCGAAAAAAATGTCCTTGATTAATTGTGAGTTTCCCCTTTCACAGTGATGAATTAACAAAAGGAGGCTGGGTGTTTTGTCCGTTTTAGATTTAAATTAGTTTATAAGTCGTTTATTGATATAATCAGTCGGTTTATAAAGTGCGCTTTAAAAACCTTTTTAAAAAAATGTTAAGCATTTATTTGTTGTTGTTTTTTAGGTGTAAATGGAAATTTTCATCTAAACGCGTGTTTTACCTAAATAATTCATAAAAGTAAACATAACATGTCCTATTCCATTAGCGATAAGGTTGAGAAGTTATATTGAGGAGCTTAGAAAAAATTTCAGCCGCATAAGCGTGGAAATAGACTGGTAAAAACGCAGTAAAACTAGCAAGTGATAAACCAACCCCGAATAACCTGTCCGATATTTGAACCCCGTCCTCCCGTCAACCACAGTCAAGTGCGACAGAGGTCTAAGGCCATGGACCTCTCGGGTCATGTGATGTTATTTTTAAAATATACCCACTAAAGCTATTCAATCAACTCGCTAGACGTTCCATCACTGTGCTCATACGTGGTCATATATATGTCCAACTCATCTTGTGGCCCATTCGAATGGAACGTGTGAGGGAAATGATATTGAACTTGGTCGTATCAACGAAGTTGTTTAAGTTCGTGACCGGTCTAGTTCTCAACAAAGTAAATGTGTAACTCAACAACGATAAACAATTTGTTTTGATCATTCACTATTAAAGTGACTGCTACAGTGTTAAAGAAACGTTTTTTCCCCCTCCCACAGAATAATTGTGTACGTGTTTTTCAGACTGCAATTTTTGAAATTTTAAATACAAATTTTGTCATTGTTTTTAGCTAACCTTTTATTTGCTCACGACTTTACGATTGGTTGTTTAATTCTGTTTTATAAGGTATTGTTCTCACGATTATGATTTAAATCTAAATTTATAGTTATTCAATCTTAGATATTTTGTTTAGTTAACATAAGTTAAATTTTCTATTAATTTATCAACGCATCTTACAACCCGTTCGGGTTATACGCTTAAGTACTAATTACACTGATAGGTTAGGAATTGGGAAGGTTTAATATAGAGGAAGAGAACCCGCATTTGAGTGAAAAGAGAGTAGAAAACCATTTAGAAAAAACCACCCCAGTTCAAGCGAGCATGATTCGAACCACGATCTCCCCGTCCTCGGTATTCCAGCTCAACACGAAACTAGTGCGTTAGCTATAACTATTCCACCGAGGCGGGTCTTTAATGTAAGTATTTACATAACTAATATATGTATAAATGATTTATCTTTACAAGTTCTTTAAAATACCTCAATAGTGAATCATAGTCACCAAATTCGTAGCCTCTTTCCAAAACAAATAAAATAACATTATCTTGTCGTCGTCGTCCCCCCATCTAATTACACTGCGTTTAATCTGAAAGTTGCCAGTTTTTCCATTAACCTATTATCTTAAAAACTACACCATACTGTCACTGAGAGATTACCAACCTGGGGCTTGCAAAGTGTCTTGTGGGGGTCCGCAGCCATCTATTGAAGAAAACCTACTTATTTTGTATTTGTTAATATTGCACCACGTCTTACTACCTGTTTAGGTTGTACGCAAATCTACTAATTACGATAATGAGTTAGGGATTGTGAAAGTTGAATTTAAAGGAAGTATATCCGAATTTGCGTGGAAGGAGGGTGAGAAACCATTCAAGACAAACCATCCTCATTAGAACCGACTGGGATCGCCCCGTCACCAGCAGGTCAGTTCTAGCACGAGCGTGACACCTTAGATCATTCGACCACTGAAGCTGCTTTAAATATATCACTACCCTCAATACCAATGATGGATGTTTTATTCCATGCGCCCTCGGTGTACCCTGATATTTCCAAAAGGAAATAGAGTACTTTATACCATTATCCACCACTTATCTGTACGAAACAACATTCTCGTTTTGACTGACGGGCGAAAAACAGCATCAATAATATCATTAGGTAAAAACTGAATTTAATCAAAATACCACCATACAAACTCCTTAAAACAACCCATTTTTACTATTAATGCCATATATAATTGATAATAATCTTATTACTATGAAATATACCAACGACGTTGGCCGCATGGTCTAAGAAATCACTTTTGCAGTATACTATATTGCCTATGACGGGGAGATTGAGGTTCGAGTCTCGGTCGGTGTACTGAGAGGGGTTTTTCCCCCAAAATTGTATTACTCTTCCTCCGCGCAAATGTGGGTACACTCCCTTTAACTATAATCTTCCGCATCCCTACAACCATTAGCGTAATTAGTCCATAAGTGTATAACCCGAATGGGTAGTAAGACGTGGTGATGTGGGTTTCCCCTTTCACAGTGATGAATTAACGGGTGAGGGCTGGATGTTGTGTATGTTCTAGATATATAAGTAACAGTTTATAAGTCGTGTCCTGGTATAACAAATCATTTCAGAAAATGCACGTTAAATACCTCAAATAAACAAAATTTAATGAAATAAAAGAGGTGAAGCTATATATATATATTATTACGTAGAACACTAGACATGAAGGTGACTTGGTGGTCTAGGGGTAAGGTGTCAGACTTCTGTGCTGGGGGTCCGGGGTTCAATCCTCGGTCCCGGCACAGATTTATATGAATGCCAAACCCTTTCTTCATCTCTGACAAGACGTGTATTAATCACAACTTGTGAATGTGTGGAATTCCCGGCTTCCGCCGTGGTTTGGATTCCCACGTTAAACTGTAGGTCCTCCATTTCATCTCACAACCACCCTACCACTACACATTAGCGTAAGTGCGTATAACCCGAATTGGTGGTAAGACGCGGTGATGATAATAATAATAATAATAATAATAATAACCCTAAAACCCGCCTCGGTGGCGTAGTTGGCTAACGCGATAGTCGTGTTGAGGTTGACTGCTGGGGACGGGGAGATCGAGGTTCGAATCTCGGTCGGGTGAACTGGCGGTGGTTTTTCTTAAATGGTTTTCCACTCTCCCTCCACGCAAATGTGGGTTCACTTCCTCTAAATCAACCTTCCCAGTTCCTAATCCATTAGCGTAATTAGTACTTAAAGAGTATAACCCGAACGGTTAGTAAGACGTGGTGCTAAATAATAATAATAGTAATAATAATAACCCTAAAAATGTGTGTTTTTACTTTCACCTTGTGGGGCGGTGGAAAGTAGGGGTGCCGCCAAGATATATTGTTGGCTCCAGGGGATCCGTGATGTGTAAAAGTTTGGTAAACAGCAAATACCAATGTAACCTTTCAAGGTAAGATTGCTACATTTCGGGGTTAGCGGACTGTACACCTCAATTTTATTACGAATGGGTGACTAATGGAAAACTACGAGATCTTATTTCACGTATTCATACGTCAAGTCACGTGATCTGCAGCTGTCACGTTTGTTAGAACAGTCCAGTACCTAAAAATTAACCTAATAATTTAATGTTCGGATGTTTACCGCTAAAACATGCTTGCGTTTTTTAGAACCTGTTTCAAATGTCCATTCTTAAGAAAATCAATGTATATAAATATACTTTTATTGTTAACTCTAGTGTAATAGTTTTACGACAATTTGTGTCAAATCTAGTTTCCAACAGTTTAAACTTGTTATACAGAAGAGCGACAGATACCTTTATTGATTTTGAAAATAGCTTATTTTGGGACTTAAATTAAAAAAACATATTATAAGATGTATACATATACATCAAACTTATTTCAATATTTAGAACCAGAATTTTTTAAATTAATTTTTACTAAATTATTAAATACGTTTTACTAGAATTCGAGATTTGTGATTTATATCCGTGATTCTAAAAATAGGTTGAATTTCTATTTGATAAGAATTTAACTCTAATAAATCCAATTATAGAAATAATTTTTATTCATATTGTTAATAATGAGTTTAAGTGTTTAGTAGTGTTTTTTTCTTAGCACCGTGTCTTACTTCCCGTTCGGTTGATACGCTTATGTACTAATTACCCTAATGCTTTTTAGAGATTAGAGAGGTTATATTTGGAGGAAGTGTACTCGAATTTGTTTGGAGACATGGGGGAAAACCATTTTTAAAAAACCACCTTCAGTATACCCAACCGAGATTCGAACCTCGATCTTCCCGTCATTGGCAGTAAAGTATACTTCTAGCGTAGTGCGTTAGATCATGCAGCCACTAAACCGGGTTCTAGTACTGTAAACTGTAATGAATAGCTTTAAAACTATTAGGCTCATTGACGGTTGCATGATATAACATGTCACTTTCGTATTAGACTAAATGATGAGTGATGAGGAGATCGGGGTTTGAATCCCGCTTGGGTTTAAAGAGTTTTGTTTTATTTATTTATTTCAACCCCTCAAAGAGAGAATTATTGTTATCGTCAAAAAATAGAACTCGATAGTTTGATAGACGTCGACGTTTTATGACCCCCTGAAACTGAGAAAATTGTTTTTACAATTCCGTTTGTCTTTGTGTTTATTTGTCTGTCCGTCCGTTTGTCTGTCTGTCTATATCTCAAACTAGAGGCGAAACCAATTAACAGATTTGTCTAAAACTTTGTATCTAGGGTTTTCATAAGGTCTTGCCGAGGAGTTTTGGGAATAAGATATTTAACTCTATAATTAAGGATAGTTTACTGAAGGACAAAAAGAAAAAAATAGATTTTTTCAAAATTTTCTGTAACAATTTTGATTAAATTTTGTATCTAAACACTTTTTAACATTACAAACAAAAGCGAAATTTTCATTTTTCCAAAAATTTCCAATTTTGATATAGGAAATAATCTATCATTGTAAATTATAAAGATATAGTACTATTAAATGTGCAAATCTTTTGTTTAAAATATGTTTTTATAAAATAAATAGTTTCTGATCTACAAGCCAACTATATATATATATATATATAAATTTTTTTAAATCAATTTCTTGAAAATTAAGCTGTTATACTCTTTAGTGGACACAGACGTTTCTCTTTTCTTAATGATTTTGTAACAGTGTATGATACTTATGTATGCTCTTTGGTGGAATGTGATGCTCTTTTTTTATTTTGCCTCGACACCCCGAAGAGAGAAAAGTTTTGTGACAAAATAATCAAACTTGAGATTTCGATAAATGTCCACTTTTCATGACCTCCTGAAACAGAAAATATTGTTTTTGGGTTGCTGTTTGTCTATATCTTGTACTAGAGCTACCACTATTTTACTGATCGAGCTAAAACTTGGAATCTACGGTTTTCATAAGGTTCTCCCAAAGAGTTTTTAGAATTATATATCCAACTCTAAAATTAAGGTGTTTACTGAAGGGAAAGAAGAAATAAAATCGATTTTCTCAAAATCCAGTCTAATAATTTTAATTAAATTTTATAACTATTATAAAAATTGTTTAACATTACAAACAAATTGGCAATTTTCGTTTTCCTATGAAAATGTTCTTAAAGTCACTTTAAAAAAGGGAAATTTCCAATTTTGGTCATAGATCCGCAACTATTTGAAATACGAAATAGCTTATCATTTTAAAGTTGTAGTACTGTTAAAGTAAACAAAATTAATCTAGTATATATTTTTATAAAACCAGTAGTTTATTTTAGGGATGGGCGAATATATAATTTCATTGATTACTAATAAATATAAAATTGATTGTTATTCTCTTTGGTGGACAGATATGCTCCTCTTTTCTCAGTGTTAATGTAACGGTGTGTACATATAGTTTTAGCACCAAATCTTACTACCCGTTTAGGTGATACGCTTGTATATATTATTACTTTTATGCTCTTAGGTTGAATTTTTCTACAACGGTGTATATTATTTCGTTTCACAAATTTTACCAGTTTTTATTAAATTATCAATTTTAATATTAAATAGAGAGATAAAGTTGTTGCTGTGCACTGTACCATTTATTCTTAAATAATTTTCCAAGCGAGAGCGAATATATTATTACCTCTAAAATTCTACCATTTTCATCCAAACTCCATCAGCGTAATTAATAACTATACATAAATGTGTGT
>CABFOV010000628.1:96563-173277 GCA_902141375.1 Timema poppense | reverse complement strand
ACGTAGTGTAAACTGAAACTATAGCAAGTTATCACGTTGTAGTATACGCTAAGTAGCCTCCAGGATTGTTTAGAATATAACACTACTTTTAAATGTCTTTCAAATCATATATAAACGTATGTATTAGGTACTTGGTACTTAGGTACTTGCAAAGCAACAAGAAATAATAATGGGTTAATTTTGAAGTGATTTCAAAATTGTTCAAGCAAGTTTTTTAAAGATACATTTGGCCCAATCCCGGTATCCAAAAATTAAAAGACATAGGCTGTAACAATTACATTTTACAGATCCCTTTTGACCAATTAATAGAGATAATCAAATCAAATCCAACATTGTAATATTCAACATTTATTTAATTTACACTGTATTTTGCAGTAAATATTTGCAGGGTGCAATATCCTTCATCAACAACCCTAACGGAAAACTGAGATGAAAACGCTTGTGTATTAGCCATATGACATGTGTTCGTCAAGAGAAAACATTTTTTTATTAATCCCCAAATCAGAATCAGTATCTTAACTATTCTGTGTCAGTCACTAGATTTAATCAATCTTGATCCAATCATATTTTAATCATCCCAGTTACCTAGTAAGTGAAATAGCAGTGCATGTGATGTCGGCTAGCATATTCGCCCTTTCATTACAGCAATAATGCTGAAAAAAACACTTCATTAAATTTACATAAGTGATTTCAATAAAAACTGATAAAAAATGTCCTTAACGAACTAACCCTGCATGAATTGTGAATAGTGAATGATTAAGTAGCGAGTGAGACCATGCTTGAGCCAGCCCTGAACAGTCACTAGGCTTGGGACACCCTTCATAGCAAGGTGGTGGTGGACATTCCAACAGGCCAAGTGTAGGGCTAAACCGGGAAGGTGTGACAAAAGAGACAGTCGAGCAACGGGGCTGAGAGTGTCACCACTAGAGTGCGTGTTTTCACATGGTATTGGACATGTGCAACAAACTCAAGACATGTGTATTTAATAGATGTATTAATAAGTACTAATTCCTTGTAATATTGTGGTTTAGAAATGAGTAGTAAATAAGAACCATATCAATTATATTATAAGAAGTGTATGTATATGCCTACTTTTAAAGCTTTCAACAGAATAATTAAACAAATTATTTGTAATTAAATTTTGAAAATACACTTGGATACAGGAATCAAACCTGGGACTCTTGGTTTAATGCATCAATGCTATACCACCGAGTTATCTAGGATTTATCCCATGCTCAGGGTCAATCTTCACTTATAGTTTAGGGCAGAGTCTGTGATGGATGTGTGAAAATCATCGGCTATCTATTGAACTCTCACCATAGCCACCGGCGACTCTGAGTGGCTTTCTGCTGCGATTTATACAAATTACATTGTACAATATTCGTACTCGAGATCATTTCGATCTCTCAAGCTTCACTAGTAATGTACAATTAATTGTACAGGCGTATGGTTTCTCCAAGTTATTTATGTGTGATGAAGCTTCAAAATGCATATAACAATTAGGATATAGATTTTATTTCAAACTTAAAAAAATTCTAGCAGATTTAACCAGACATTGTGTTTTTACGGAAAACATGTGGGGATTTTCAATTATAGTTTCAAGATGAAGACACCTTTAAATACAAGTTTAACACGAAAAGCAGAGCATTATAACACTTATAAGTTAGGTTGGAGTGAGAGCATAATGCTGTCAGAGACAGAATTATAGATGCAATAGATACACAAAGTTAATACTGACCAGAAAGCTCCCATCAAAAAGTATGACTTAGAATTGTTTAGTGAGGTATTTTCGAGGAAATGGAAATATAAAAAAATTGTGTCAACAGTTTGAAATCCTTTAAGATACACCTAGGTAACATGAGTTATAAAATAAAATTAGCCAATAACGGAAACATTTGTTCACACCAACTGAAAATGTACAGAAAATTCAGGGCAGTAGTGGATCTTCACAAGACCCTTTAAATAAGAGGTATCTCCTATTAAAACCAAAACCCTCTGTAAACTTTTAAGTGTAAATGATAATGAGGTTTCTAAAACTAAAGGTTCTGGCATATCAGTTAATTATAAACTTTAAAATGTGTTATATATATTTGTTTTTTTCACATTACAAATCTTGCTGCCTAATGGTACGATCAACCAAGTCACAATTGTGGGGTAGGAATGAGGAAGGCAGACTTTAAGAAGAAGTGTACCCACACTTTCATGGAGGAAGAGAAAAACATTTTAGGGAACTCAAATTCAGTATACTTAGCCAAGATTATAGCCTCGATCTTTCTGTTGCAAGGAGACCAAATAGGACAAGACCGTGTCCAACACCTGATCTAAAACCCTTCAGTGTCAATTGTGAACAGTTATTAGAGTATTATCTGAAGACCAACTTGAATGTGTCCAGACACTTTGAAATGACAGCACGAGCATCTTCCTCTTTGGTCTCAGACACTGCCCCAAGTTTCCGACCAATTGGATATTGTTTCTGACCCTTACAAAATGCTGTGTTGCTACCATGGCTACAGCAGCTGAAAATTCTTGCATAGGGATGAACTTATTAAAATAATACAACATAAAGAGGGACTTGCAGAATTAAAAAAAAAAGCTAGGTTGTTTATGACATGTAAATTTTTTATTCTAAGCTTCAATTTGATGTAGACAGAATATAGACACGATTTGAGCCACTCCAACAGAAATTTATTTATAATTTTGAATATAATTACAATTTTAAGGCTTTTTCATTTAAAGGCCATTTAAGGGTTATAGTTTTTTAACACTAGCAAAAATAATATTTTATATTTTACAAAATAATAACTAGATAATCGATGTTTTTGAAATGCCCAAATAAATAGTTTTTATCTTATATATATATTTTATAAAAACATATGAAATTCAAACAATTTATACAAAATTTTTAGTGCATTTTTCAGGCCTAAACCTCCGAGCCCGTATGATATAAAGTCCATGCTATAGTAACATTTGAAATGTTGTGACTATGAGTTTAATCCCTCACTGAAATAATTATATGAAAATATAATTTGTAGACTCAATTTAGTCACCATTGTCATATCCATACTTTTCAACATCAACTCCAATTTATTCTCAATACAAAAATTGCTGTGGCAATACTGGTAGCAGTCTTGTTGCTGCTTGGCATCTAGGAATGACCATGATGAGTGTCAGGCCAGACTTCTAAAATGACTAGTAATGTCATATATATATATATATATAAACAGCTAAACCATTTTACTAGCTAAAGCTACTTAATGAAATTTTTCTTTAAAAGGGTCTGATATTTCTCTATTTGAGTGTAAAAGCATTTCTTATGGACAGCAGTTTCATGTGTCAGACACACTATATTCAAGTTTAAAACCAGCATTACACTTTTGTCTTTGTTTCCACTAATGTGGGCTATTTGAGGGTTAATGTTGATACAAGAGGTGTTGAAAACTCTGTACTGTGCATGCATGACATTTTTTCAGTGCCCATTAAGAGTGTGAGAAAAATGAGGCTTGTTATCATTCTAGAGTGTATTTATGTTGTGAGGCTACGGGTTTATCTGAGCCAATGAATGCAATTAACCATTTCATACTGCTGCACTTTGTATCCAGCATAGGTAGTAGTTTAAAATCAACTAACCCTACTTGCCGTTCATTCCTATCTATTTACATTTTAATTTATTTCTTTTTTTTTTTTTATTCATCAGAGGTTTTAAAATATGGTAAAATAGCTTATGACCAAATCCCTAAGTTAATCAATGATAATATGTTTAGTAGCAAATCCTAAATAAAAGGAATAACCTGTAATTATGACCCAGGAAATAATTGTTCATACAAAATTATTGGGTAACAAGACATATATCATGAGATTTTAACGAATAACTCCTATATGAACTGAACCTAAAGTGTAGACCCTTATGCTTTAATACCAATTAAGTATTGGTACTGTTTACAAATAAAGCTTTTGTTAATGTTAGTCTCTAAATATTAATAATAAAGTTATTGATAAATACTAAAGTTACAAATTATTGTGATTGCTAATGTATAAGCAATATATATTTCAATCATTATATTGATAAAAAAAACTTAGAAAATATGTAAAATCAACATCAAGTCTAGCATAAATGCAAGAACGTTTGTCAAATAAGGATTAAAGGTATAGTGGTTTATAAAGATATAAACTTAATGTAAAAGTAAAAATGTGAAATAAAAAAGTGTCTACTTGATGTATTTCCTTTAATAAATTAAAAAACCTTGTTGACCCGAAAATAAGCCGCCCATCAATATTGGCCAACTATTAAAAATATATATATATATATATTTTACCCTTTCAAAGTGATAATTTCTGATAATGAATTCACTTTGAAAGTAATCAAATACACCCTATTTCATTTAGATTTTCTAATGCTCAAAGTAGTTACATTCTCTCTAACCAATGTTTTAAATATTTTCCTATATCTTAATCCTTGACTAAGAGATGCTTTTTTAATCATGATCTACAATGTATTATTTAATAATACAGCTACTCTATTCTGACCTCAAAAGTGAAGTGGGTCATTGAAAGGTTGATCCTTCCCTTCAGCCAGATATATAGTTTTGTAATTCCTTTTTTAAATAACATAGTTTTTTTTTAAATGTTGGAATTTATTAGTCACATTTGTATAGAAAAAAAATTATATATATATACACGTTTATATTTTTTAATCATGCCTTTAAAAAATAAGTATCACAATAAAATGTAAATACACAATATTCTTGTCACAATAAAATAACAGTATCAACAGACACCAATCAAAAGTATCTAAAAAATTTGATAAAAGTAGTAGTAGTAGTTGCAGCAACTATAGAAGGTTTCACTATTATTTCTGTCTTAAAGTTAAATTTTTATTAAAAGAGAAAAGGTCCATCTATTTTGAATAAGGTTTTAGAAGCTAAGTAGTTGTTTCAGGGATTATAAACTCTTTAAATTTTACATGCAATTCTCAATGTCTCATTGGTGCTACATTTTTTTATGTTATCTAAGAGTGCAATTATTTTTTGGGGGAAAAAGTGCAGCCTATTTTCGGGTAAGTTCAATAATGCAATATAAAAAAAGATAGGTATAAACTATGATAAACATAAAGCATAAACTTAATAAAATTATTTTAAAAAGTTGAATTAATGAAACCCTCACATTCACAATGCAAGATACAATTTTAACAAATAAACCACTTACAATTTCTGTGAAATTTTTAAGTTAATCTGTAAAAAATAGAAACAGGTGTTTTACATTAAAGAACAACTAACTAGGTAAATTTATGTTGTTTATTGAAATAAATATGGCTAGAAAAAATAATATAAATTAACAATATTTAATTTGTTGTAAAGAAATATACTTTGTCAGATGTACACTTATTACAAAAACATCTCCACAAAAACTTAAATAAAAATGTTTAGTAAAATGTTAATTTCTAGTAATGTCATGATTGTTGAAATTCAAGTTTTAATTGTAGCTATTTCAGTATGATATGTCAGGAAATTTATGAGTTTTTAATTAAATAGTTCACTTCATACTTTACACTCAATGCATTTTATAACATATAGACCTGTATAACACTTTTGCAGTTAAATTACTTAAATAAGCTAGTACAACTTTGTGTTGCAACTTGGCAGTTGGTTAAACTAAGTAAAATATAACTCTAAAAAATTGATGAGAGACAAATAATATTGCAAGCAGTAATACCAATAATTATTTATATATACAAATTCATAAAAAAATTGATCACATATATTATCTAGCCATTCAAATATGTTAACACAAACAATTCATATAAAATAAATAACATTTATACTATCAAAAATCAACACTAAAAAACTATTTCATAATCACTTTCAAATATCACTGCTGTTTTAAATGTATTTTAGGTGTCAATACCATTAATACATTATAGATAGATCAGCTTTTATTTGTTGCATTAATGCTATTTCTTGACATATCAATATACAAAAGAAATTTAATTTAATTTAATTTAATTTAAAAAAATAATACTTCATATTTAACACAATTACAATATCCAGAAATAAAAGAAAAATAATATTTCATGCATCATATAACAGTACAAAAATAGAACACAAGATTGTTTTTATGAACACATTATTTTAAAAACACTTTTAAAACATCAATAATAATATTGTAGAGCAAAATGTTACAATAAAATAAATCATTACTCTGTTACATGATGTTGTTGGATAAACCTTAATAGTTTTTCTTAGTTAGCTGTAAAGAAGTAAAAACATTTTTCTATAGTCATAATAAAGTTGATTCTATAGAAGTTACATGTTGAAAGTAAGTAATTCCGAATAACCAATGATACTTTGGCAGTGTATATAATTGAGACAATGTCCTATTCAATAGGAATTGATCACACACATATATATATACACACACATATCAAATAAATATTTTATATACTGCCAACCTAATTGTTGAAAAATTACATTTTTCCTATTTACCTGGAAACCCTAGGTTTTAGTTTGGCCTTGTTAACAAAATAAAGTTAGTTTTATATTATATCTAACTTTTATCTTAATATTTTTGTAAATAAATGAAATATTTAAAAAGTGGACATTGGTGAGGCATGTCAGTATCCTGTGATGCCACCATTAACTGTGGAAAATAAGACATACAACCGGAAAGTGCCAGAGGCCCACTCTTATCAATTTCATGATGAAGTCAATAGGTTGTAGTGTTTACACTAACATTAATGGATACAATTCTTGTTGGGGACTCTGAAATGAAAGAGTGCAACAAGTGGCACTGCCTATTCAGATGTGAGAGATTAAGGTAGTATGTCACTGATCTAGTTTAGACTAAGTTTCTTTGGTGTGCATTTAATTTATAATTACTTGAGCCACCAAGAATCAAACAATTTCCTCCACTTTTGTAAGCCACTTTAAGATATACAATAATGTCATACCTCACCAGTGCAATTGATAACTTTTTGTTTTGATGGCGACTTCAAGAATTAAATTTGAAAAAATATAGTTAAATTATTCTATACTTTAGATTAGCACCAAATTGGTTTGTTAAAATAACTTTTAAAACCATAAATTACATTACACCATGAGATAAGAAAGAAAGTTATCTAGAGTTGATAAATGAGAAGAAAGATAAAGAAGTGTTACACTCTATTCTTACAACATATATATAGATATTATTATATTGTACCTAAGATCAACAATAAATTGTCTGATAAGCTGTAATATACATAGTGGTCACTGCTAATTGTGATCACGGATGTTATCAATTTTATGAAGTCCCTATCAAACATATTCTAATTAAAAAAAAAAGAAAAGAACTATGTTTAATGTAATCTGGACTTTTTTTACTGCTTTTATAGCTAATTGTGGCCTTGACACATAGTCAGTGAAAGTGATTAAGGAATACCCCAGTTTGATCTCGAGCTAACACATAACGTTTTAGATGTTGTTCCTTTGAGGATGACAGTGTGTCCAACAGCATAAGTCAGTGCACGGCAAGATATTGCTTATGGGAACACTTGAAACCTTATTTTAGTGGTTTTTTTTTTGCATAGCCACAGAAGGTGCTAAAGTAGTTTTAATAATAATTTAACTATGTTTTTTACTAGTTAAATATTCGTTATTGAATGTATATTTGTTTGTGTTTTAAAGTTTTTTATTACTATCATCCACTTAAGTTTATTGTTTACTGTGTTTATATAAACATCTTAATAACTAATACATATTTGAAACTGTATTTACAAACTTGTTATTATGGTGTATTACTGTAATATGTGTTGTATGCTAGGACGCGGAAATTTAAACACTTTTATAAGAAACCAAACAGTAACCACTAAATTTGCCACATGAAAGATACTTGTTTTTGATCCCTAGTTTAAAGACATAAGTGGTGAGATTATGTGAGCTAATTTCACTATTTGTGATGCAAATTTAAACCAAATTATTTAAGCTTAAATGCAATTTTATGTTGTATAATATGTTTAACTTAATTTCTTTTTAAGTATTCCATTCTAATTCCTATAGCAATTAATCTAAACATACTTTAATTTTCAACCTTTTGCATTAATATACACTTATAAATGACCTACAAACCATCTTAGTTCTCATAATAGAGATAGGCCCACTGCATGCCATTGAAAACTGATTAGAATATATTGTTCGCCTGAAGATAAGACAAACTAGAAATGTTTTTGCTTATATTTTGTATTTATATTGAATACCATATTGCACTATTCTGTAATATACTATCTGGAAAAAATAAATAATAAAAGTCAATTTTTTATTTTGACTTTCCTGTCCTCATTTTGCAATATTGTATTAAGTGTTGTTTGCCTAAAGTGTTATAATGTTGGCTACTATCTTATTGCCTTACCATAAAATGAATAAAATTGCTGTATGGTTTAGGACTTGTTCTTTTAAAGGAATGTAAAGCAGGTCTAAAGTCATTAAAAAGTTGTCAAGTTGACTTAAAGCCATACCAACCAAATTACAGCTGATCTACAAAAGAAAATAAGTCTGATTTCCACAAAGTAAAGCCGCGTTTTCAATGATGGATAGGTTAGGCTTTATACACTGGTTGACTGCAATAGAGTATATTTTCCATATGTGTTTTACTCAGGAAGTAAAATAATTCATACACTGCATTAAAATTTGGCACCATTAGTTGGCTGAACTGGCTTTGATGTTTAGTACATTTTAAACTATCACTACTGTTGAAAACTGTATATGCTCAATAAATGGGAGTTCTCGAGCTATACTATACTTTATCTGGGAGTCGGTGGATTCCTAAAAAAATCACTAGGAATATCTTCATTTTATTAATGACCTACTCAGCAAAGACTAGTGAAAATCAACTTTAAATAAGTTTGTCTACTTATCAATTAATATCAATCAGAAAAGCTACTTAATTTCTATTAGAAAATTCCCTGAATTTCGTGGGTTTTTCAGGCTATCTTTTAAAAATATTTCCTGACTACCCTTTTCAGCTTGTAAATAGTGAATAATTTATTTTCATTTTTTAATATTGATCATTATATACCAGATTTTCCTATTTGCTTTTCTTTTCCTTGAATGTAAAACATAGTCATTTGATATTTATATATATATTTCATAATGTTACTAGTAAAATATGTTATTTTTATTGTGCTTATAATTGCATATTGTGGTGGTTGTTAACAACTATTTATTAATAAGTTCCTTAACGCAACTAGTTCGGCTTTAGCCTTTCTCTTTTTCAAATAGTATGGATTTTCTGATGAAAGAGAGAGTCCAGCGTCTAAGAAATTTTAAGTTGTGGCATACTTGTTAATATTAGATTTGAAAATCGAGCTTCCATTGAGCATAAATTGGGTGGAGGACAATGGGAGCATTTGCAGCTTATTGGGAGAAAATGGCATGTCGTTGCAGGAGAAAAGTTTCTCCATGAATTAGTGGCCAGTCAAATTATAGTATTTTATAATGCTTAATCCTAATGTTTCTTTCTGGTAATTCTACTGTTTTATTTACAAATGTATTATTGAGATATATAAAAACAGTAAATAGTTGAATTCAAGTTTCATTGACTATTGTTATCAATTTAGCTTGGTACCTAAGTGATCACAATAAGCCGTGTCCACTGTAATTAAAAAATGTGTTTGGGCAGGGCTGTGTTACCTTAGACAAAGGTGAAGGTTGGTAAAGAAGTAGTTTATTTTCTGTGTGTGTCCAAAAATAAATAAAAGTGTAACTACGTTTACATTTTCCACTTTTCAGTCTGGTTAGTCAATTAAATATGATTATTAAAAAAATTGTATATACAAGTTAATATTAGTGTGTGTATGAGAATGATTGAATAACAAATGTTATGAAAATGAATCAATAATACATATATACACACCTTTCAAACTGAAAATAAAAATAAAAATATATATATCTAATATTTATGTTAGAGTGCATACTACATTCTACAAAAATAAATATATAATACGGATGTAATAAATTCATTCTCTAGGATTAAATAACTTTTGTAGAGTAAACATTTTTTTACAATTAATAACATTGTCTTTATGCAACTCACTTAACAAAATCAGAAGAAATTAAATTATTAAAATGATATATTAAAACGTTTCTTCTAAATTACCTACACACTAAATAATAAAAGCATTACATTATTCATTACAGTGATCGAGTACTATAGGGCTTAATATAAAAATTGAACACAAAATAAGAAAATCATTTAATAATAAGCTAATCATTTTAAGCACAAACACACCAAAAAAAAAAGTAATTGCATTGCAATAAAAGGAAAACCACTTCATAGCTATCCTTTTCACGAATCACTTTACTATTTATTCAAACATATGGTTTAAATAAAAACACAATTTTTTAAATGGATTGACACATTTTTTCTAAATTTTATTATTTAATTTAAATTAGCAAGCATTTCTTATGTCAGCTTATATTTAAAATGGAATATTATTTGTGTGAAATGAGAGGTTAATAATTTTTTGGCTCTTCCTTTTCAATAAAATAAAGTAAACTTTGTTTCAACGAAAACTTACAGCTTTGCCTTGATGGGCACCACCATGGCTTTATCATAAAGCTACACCATAGTGGAAACAAGCAAGGTAAATGCTACCTTTCACGGTAAAGAAAGTAGCCATGCATCATAGTAGGCTATATAAAAATCAAATATAAGCAACGATGATAAGAATGTTGTAAATGTAAAACTACTTCAATACTGATAAAAATAAAATTTTAAAACCTAGTATCATAAAATTACTAAACTACTTGATAAATAAGCAACATTATGACAGCCAATGTATTCTTACAATCTGAGATTTAAAAACATAAATTAAGTATAAACTGTACAATATCATATTTAGTTTCATTTTAATAATCGAGTAGTTAGTGTAGTTAGCACAAAATTACTCTTTGCTTGTACTTGCCTTAAAATTTTCCCTCTTTTCATTAGCAGACCATTTCCCTTGCAAAGGATTAGTTGCATTTTCTGAATTATTTTTACTGAGGTCATTTACATTTTTTTTTGGCTCTCTTTCACTACCTTTCATAGGACTTTCTTTTGATGTATGTGTGTATTCACGCATATCTTTCTTTCTCGATTTATTTTCCATCTTAGAAGTATTTGTTTGATCTTCCGCAGCAGTTTTTCCTTTTCCTTCATTTTTAATGTTTGTCTTAGTTTTCTTAATTACAGTTTCATTTCTTTTTAGTGTGTTTGTGTTTACTTTTGTGTTTACTTCATTACTCCTGGACCCTAGTAATAAGCAATCCAAAGTGGAATTCTGCACTTCTTTAAGTAAATCCTTTGAGGTTGTATCATCTTTTGAGCCTGTTGGGGAATCTTTTTCTTCAGCAATACGGGGTAAATGTTGAGAGTTTCTATCACATGTTGGAACAATAGAGCCACCTGAGGCAACAGAAATAGGATTTCTATGATCAATTTTGATAAAATCATTACTTTTTGGGTGTGGGGACTCATCTACAGATATTTTTTTTGCACTTGTGCTTGGTAAAATATCAACTGTAACTCTTTTGTCTCTAATTTCTGGTCGCTGGTAAGGTTCTATAAATCTACTCTGTTTATCTAAAGTTCCTTCTTTTTCTGGACGAATAGCTGAAGGATGTTCTGGTGGCTTGGATGTTATAGGTTTATCTGTAAGATTGGTGTAATTAGAACGCGAGGGTATTGGGGGAGATTGAGATGTAATGGTAACACGAGGAGCAGCTGAAACAGTTACTTTTAAATCTGGATTACATAATGGAGATATGGAAGATGATGAAGATTTTACTTTGCTCTCAGCACTGCGAGGATGCAAGCGATCTGGTGATAAGGCTCGGCGAAGAAGTGGGGAACCTGGCTCTGCACTCTTTGGTCGTCCATAACTTTTCTTACTGCCTGTACCTGGTGTAGCTAATGATGTGCCAGGACTGTATGACTGAGTTGTGTTGGAGCTCCCCGGATGATGGCCAACAGGAAAAGCTAATGGACTAGGAGATCGTGTAGGGGAGGATGGAAGGGGAGAGGGAGAAGGTGTGCGAGCCAAAGGAGAGAGAGGTATGTGGCCAACAGATTTTCTTCGATTGGGAGAGTGGATACTTTTGGCAGCAGAATGAAGCTTGTGTTTAAGTCCATGTAAAGTTGAAGGTCTTTGATAGTGAACAGTTGAATTGGATGGAACCCCTGCAGGGCTATTAGGAGTGGAAGAGCTAGGGGAGCTTGAATGAGATGAGTTAGCTGGGGAGAGACATGGTTCTGGAGAGGAAAATGTGATTCGATTTGTTGGAGGAGAATTTAAGACTTTGGCATGAGGGGGAGGACCTGAGACAACATCTTGTGAGACGAGCGCCCTCGGTATGGACTGGAAGCTTCGAGAAGGTGTGGCCATTGATGGTAATGTTGAGTTAGCTGCAGTCTGTAAAAATATATATTAAAAAAATACTTTTTATAAATTCAGTAACAATTATTGTAAGGATTATATATGTACATATTAGTAAAGAAACATTTGCTTGCATGGCTATGAAAGACACTTTGATAAAAAGATTTTAAAGACTAATCTTCAAAGTTAAATCAAATATACACTCACATTATTGCATTCTAGTAATTAGTGGTTGCAATTTTATGCCCATTTTGTACTATTCTTTAAAAGATAATTATATCTTTAATACCATTATAGTAAACTATTATTTTCACAATTTCTAAATTGAGTAGGGTGCATTTTAAATATTTAATTTATTGGAAAGCTAGTGATGTGGCTCCATCATTCCACAAAAGTGCTTAGGATGGGATAGAGCTAGATAGCTAGGAGAAGTATTATTTCAAAGCTCTCATCATCATGCTTAAGGTTTTGCTTAAAGTTCAAAACTGAACGATCAAAGATTTCAAAAGTGTACAGCTTTTAAAGAGTTTACTTTTAGCTAACAAGTTAGAATAAAGGCTGATTCTATAAGACTTTTTTAATTTCCAAAAAATATTTCAAATAAATCCTACTGCAATAAATTGTAACCAATAGTGTAACAGTACTTAAGTAACAGCTTAAATCAGTAAATTAGTATTTTGAGTTGAGAGAGATATTTGGGTGGGTGGCGGTGGGGGGAACTTAAAAAGATATGCATGTTGGAATGAACAGGTAAAAGAATCTGTGATCGAAAAGAAATAAGCATGCAAACAAATGAGTGTCGTGAAGAGTGAAGCAGAACATAAGAGGTTGTGGGACATATATAGAGACATATATGTATATGTATGTATAACTCTTATGGCATTTATGATAACACTAATGACTTTATCTTAAATAATTCTACTTTTTATTTAACTATAGATGATTTTGATTCACTTGAAAGATAATTATTTAAATGTTTGCATTAGTAGACATGGTGAGATCCTAACTACTGCTGAAGATTCAATGACAGTGACCTAAGTAGGCATACCTTTGGGTTGTGATGGGATGATCTTGGTGGATTATGATCAGATGCACAATTACAGAAGTTAGGATGAGTATGGGGTTATTTCATTTAACGAAAGAGGGTGCAAAACCCGAAAAGAGACTGAGAAGTTGAGCCGCGGTGGTACAAAAGAGAAAAAATGTACCACCCTTGCAAAAATAAATTAATGCAAGAGGGCGGTAGACAAAAAGATGTGATAGTTATATATAATGAATTAATATAATAAATATTTAATCAAGTAAACAATTCAAAAGCAACGCATAAACACATAACACATGAGGACCTAATTACTAGGTAAAGGGAAAACCTTTATAGCAAAAACCTTTACAGCAGGCCAAGTAAGGGATTCTTTTGACGTACAAAGAATAATCACTCGTACCACGCCGTCAGAACCAGAAAACATTGAAACTATTTGCCCAAATGACCAAGCAAGGGGGGATTAGAGGGGGGCGGGGCATGAATCACCTATGACTACAAGGTCTCCATTCTCGAGGTTACGGATGAAATGAAACAAATAATCAACAACTCTCTCTAAGATGAATCATGATGAAAGTCAAAATAGTAAATCCGAGTCTTCTTTGTGTGTCGAGATGAATACATTTAATGGTTGAGGTTTCGTTTCTTGGCGAATGTGCTCTTCTGAAGATGCACTGTAAAGTGGCTGTTATTGTGTGCTGGATGCTGCCAACCAAGGTAGGCCTGTCCACCACAAAGGTGGTTGCAGAGCAGGGGAGGTGATACACCATGGGAGGGCACATCATTTGGATTTTGACTAGTAGGGACATGAACCCATTCTTCTGGAGGTGTCATCTCTAGTATTTGAGAAACTTGATTAGCAACCTATATCTTGAGACGGTATGGTAGTGTGTGTATCCATGCAAGTACGATGGTTGAGCCTGTCCAAGCGGTAACCATATTTATGTGGTAATGAGATGATAAGATGTTGCTACAATATTGCATTAATTTGACGGTAAATGGGTCAACATAATTTAAGATGGGGTAAAGAAATCCGTTTCAATGGTGCAACATGAGATTTACAAGGTGGATACAAAACATATTTTACAAAATTCCCTGACTTTTACAGGTTTTCCAGGCAACATTTTTCAATTTTCCCTAAATACTATTTTCCAGTTTTAATGGTGGATAATGACTTGTTTTATATATTACTGATCACATATTAAAAAAAAGTTTGTATCTACTAAACATAAACAGTTTTATCAGTTATTTTAAAAATTTAAATGTTATTTTATTTAGGTATTGTTTATTAACTTTGTTTTAGTGTTTAGTTGCAAAATTAATGGGATTTTTAGACATATTTTTTTAATTCGCTGACTTTCTTATTTTTAGTTAAATTCCCTGACATTTCCCTGTTTTCCATTTCATCCAAAAATTCCCTGACTTTTCCAGGTTTTCCCTGTCTGTAGCCTCCATGATTTTGCAATAAGCAAATTTACTTTGACTTCGGAGTCACACATCTGAGATTCCATGTAATTGGATATCTAAAGTGGAGCAGAGATAGAGATACCGAGGTATGCTGAGGTTTTCTAAGGCTGGCAGTTCTTCCAGAAACCTTACCCATCTTTCAGAAATATCTGCGGGTAGAGGTTCATCCCAAGATAGTCCTAGTGTCCGTAGAAGTTGCATCAATGATTTGGCCCAAAATACTACTGGTGTTAACCAACCACATGGGTCGTAAATTTGAGCTACAGCAGAGACTACTGAACGTTTAGTCGGGACTTGTTGAACTATATCAATCTTATACAAAAATGCATCACTGTCATGCTTCCATTTGAGACCAAGGATACTATAGAGAGGTTGTTCAGGAGTGCAAAATTAAAGTGAGGTCTCGTGATGTTCTTGAGGTACAGCGATTAGTATCTGTTGTGAGGTTGCAAATATAATTTTGGCCTGGGTGTAGTATATCATTTAATGAGAGGCCAGCTATGTGCCTTTGGCTCTTGCATCAAATATTACATGCAACTTAGTGGTAGAACGTGTTTCTTTATGCACACCATGGTGAGGTAGAAAGTATTGTTGGGAATTATTTTGAAGTGTGTTGGTAAATAATTTCATGTGTACGAATTTATGATAATCATCCATGAATTCAACATAGGATTTCTTGAGAACTGGTCGAGAATTTAACTTATTTTCAAGGGCATCAAAACGCCATTTTGCTTGAAATAATGAATCACCAAGAGATGGCCTAGGTTCCTTGAATGGAAGTCGAAGCACATATCAACCAGTGCTGTCCCTAGTGTGCGTCTCGCAGAAGTGTTTTTTACATGTTTCTTAATCTCATGTAACTAGTTGCGAAATAGGTGGTTCCTCTAATTTCCTGAACTGTTGAAGTGAGTTGTGCAGGTTAATGTCAGTGGTTGATAATAACATAAAAAGATTAAACAAAGTTGGCTGGAAGTTATCGTCACTAATAGAGGGAGTGCTTTCCATAACTACAAAGCCAAATATAGTTCCTAGCGCTATAGGCATGTCTTTTCCAAGTGGATAGAGATCACCAGTGAGCATTTGAGTGAAGAGGTCAGTCCCAATTAACATTCAAACAGAACTACTTTCATTAAATGTAGGGTCGGCTAGCACAAAATGTTTTAGTTTTTTTCGTTACTTCAGGTGAGATGCGAGTTTGTGTCATATTTGATGTTATTTGATCAATTATCATAAATGGGAGAGCGTGTACCAATAGTATACCACCACATGTGGAAATATTTAAATGAGTAACACCCTTAAGTTTCACTTCATTTGATATTAACAGAACGTTATTGGGTTTAAGGCAGTTACGTTTTACGCCCAGCATCTGTCCACAATGTTCAATGATCAGCGTGGATTGACTCGTTGAGTCCAATATAGCATGCACAATTTGTGTATTGCCGTAGGGTGTTGAAACATGGACTAGAGCTGTGGCTAGAAGTCAAGTATGATGAGTTGTTAAAGAGAGACCAACAAAAGGTTTAGTTTGATAAGAATCGGTCAACTTCGGATAAGTAGCAGTGTCCGTGTGAACAGCAGCACAATGGTTTCTCAGCGACTCAGTGTGAGAGCTCTGTAATTGTCAACTCTTGTTTGAGACAGTTGTATGTGTTGCAACTGGTGTTTGAGGAGAAAGAAGTAACAATGTGCGATGAGGTATATTGCAATGTTGACACACATGTTTTGACTTACTATATGAGATATGGTGTGATATTCCTAGGCAATTAACACAAAATTGATTTGATTTAAAAAATGCAAATCTTTTCTGGGAAGTTATGGATTGAAAATCCGTACATTTATATTATGCTCTGTATGCTTGCAAAATGAACAGTGATTAATTGAAACTTTATTTTTTGACAAAAGACCCATCCTAGTTGGTTTGGGTGCTAATGGGCATGATAATGAGTGTGTTGGCATTACCGATAGTTTTAGTGACAGTTAATGGGATAGATTGACTGCCTCTAGGTGAGTACACTCAGTTTCCAAAAAAGTATTACTTCATTGACAGTTGTTATATTACCTTCAAATTTCTTTCCGAGTTTTTGAGGAATTTTTTGCATCATGATGGTTTAAAAAAACCTTTTCCTTGGAAACCCTTTGATTAAGTGCGGATAATGCTTGTGAGTGCTAATTATAAGTTAATAAGAAGGAACTAAGATTTTTTATAGCCACTTGTCCAATATTGGATAGATCAATTAAACTGTCAGTGTGTAGAATAATTAAATATTTGATGTTGTCTCTTTTCTTGAGCAAATTCCAAACAACTGTGTAGTTTTCTACAGTAAGTGTAAGTGACTTTATTATGTTTAGTGGTTCGAATGTTAGTGAAGTTGAGAGATACTGAAATTAATCAACCAATGTCAGAGACTTGTTATTGTAGAGACTTGAGTATGTTAACCATTGTGGGGGTTCACCAGAGAATTGTTTTAAGTTAATTTTGGGCAGTCTAATATTGGACGCAACAGAGTGGTTGGATTTTGTTGATTCATTTACTAGATCACTTGTGGAAACCAATAAAGGAGGGACTAGCATGCTCACAATACAATGGATGTTGACATTTAAATCGGCAATTATATTCTAAAATTCGTCTATTTTTTCTGGATCATATTCTTGATTCTGGGTTGTGACATTGTTTAATTTGGCCAAGGATGCGCCAAATTCTGCCTTTTTAGCACTTGATTCTTTGCCAATAATTGTACACGTTTGCACTTGAATTGGATTTAATGTGTCACATCTAGATATAACATTCAAATGATCATGTATTTTACTAAGTCTTGACTTAATTTGTTCTGCTTGTTGCACAAGGCTTGAGTACTTCATCTTGAATTAAATCAATTCTTGAATTTACCAATAATATTAATAATAATATATCTGCTTTTGCATTTATTTGTAAGTTTTGACTTGGGAACAAACAAAGTATAAAGAAAAAAATAGAGCTAATGTCATTTTAAACTGTTTATACAATTCTAGGAACTTATTGTTCTGTTGAGAAGAGTGTTTTTGACAGCAACCCTAAGCTTATTGTGCCTAGAGGAATTATTTTTAGAGAAAGGGGGAGGGGAGTAACTACAAAAGAAGCTAAAAAACATTCCAAAACAATTCACAATAGATGTTTGGCAGAGTGATAATATTTTCAACAACAAAAACAAAACATATTAAAAGATAAATTGGGTGGAACATTGGATTTTACTGCGCATATGATATTAAAATTAATATTGAATGTTTAGTTAACAGTTCACCAATTGATTAAACCTAGTTATTATTTAAGCAGAACATTACCAAGATAAAATCAGTTTCGCCGGGAACAAGCTATTAAATGGCGGTCTTTCTTGGCGGCATTTCACAAACAAGAGGTTTCTGGTATTCAAAACAGTTGTTTTTCTTTTATAAAGCAGTTATTTTAACACTAATTTTATTTGGTTGTCTTGAGATGAAAATGTTCAAGGTTTTTATATTATTATTGTTTATTTTAATTGACTTTAACACAGTAGCGTGGTAAGAATGTTAGCCAAATAAAATAATTTAATTTGATTGAGAGATAATTATTTAAATGTTTGTGTAAGTAAACATGGTGAGATCCTACCTGCTGCTTAAGATCCAATTACAGTGACCCAAGTAGGCCTACCTTGGGTTGTGATGGGATGATCTTGGTGGATTATGATCAGACACACAGTTACAAAAGTTAGGATGAGTACGAAGTTATTTCATTTAACGAAAGAGAGTGCAAACATGAAAAGAGGCCGAGAAGTTGAGCCATGGTGGTGACGCATGTCTGCCTATTAGAAAAACACTCTGCGGACTAAAGAAAAATGTGTGTAAAAAACCCAAGAGAGCAAGACATACCACCCTTACAAAAATAAAATTAATGTAAAAGAGGTGACCTGGCGGTCTAGGGGTAAGGTGTCAGACTTCTGTGCTGGCGGCCGGGGTTCATTCCCCGGTCCCGGCACAGATTTATCTGAATTCCAAACCCTTTCTTCACCTCTGACAAAATGTGTATTAATCACAACTTGTGAATGTGGGGAATGCCAGGCCTCCACCGTGGTTCGGATTCCACGTTAAACTGTAGGTCCTTTTAGCGTAAGTGTGTATAACCCGAACAGGTAGTAAGACGCGGTGCTAATAATAATAATAATAATAATAATAATAATAATAATGTAAAAGGGCTGTAGACAGAAAGATGTGGTAATTATATAAAATAATAATGAATTGATATAAGAAATATTTAATCAATTAAACAATAATGAATTTTAAATTAAACTAATAAAATATTAAAAAATAAAGACTAAACGATAGATATAAACATTGCTAATACTAATAGAAAATTTTAACTTAAGGTAGCCATGTGTAGACGTTCTTGAAAGGTAAATAATATATATAATATATTTAAAAAAAAATTCAAGTAGGGACTGCATTAAAGTGCTGGAGTTCATTTTACAATCATGTTGGGATTTCCACATACACTTATTAAAGTATGTTTGGTGGTTTCACACATCACTCTGTCAACTTACTCTGGTGTGTAAACCAAATCATCACTAATTCTTGGCCATAAAAATGCATCTTTACTTTGACCAGAAGAATGTATACAATCTACTTTCACACCTATCTCAATTATTTTAATGACTTTGCATGAATATGATTAATTTTCTAAAGCTTCACTAAGCTTTCCAAAGGTTGTATGGGGGTTTTAAAATTGTTATTTACCAGCATATTTCTAGGTTGGAAGAATTGCAATTTTATAACTTTCCTATAAGAACACTCTTAATTGGAGCAATTTTAAAAGATGATTAGCCTTTATAATATGTTAAAAGGTTTAAAACAAATCCCTTTATGAATTTTCATTGCATGAGGTACAGGTTTCAAAGTAGATGATGATGATGATGATAATAATAATGTGTCCAGTCTGTGGCTGAGTGAGCTTAGTAAAATGCCTCCATCTACCTCTTTCCTTCAACAAAACAGTTGCTATGTCACAATATCAGTTCCATTTGGCACTATTCGGTCAGCAGTTCCTTTTAAACATCTCTAGACTTCATCAGGTGCACCACTACCATGAACATTTTCCGAAAATGCCAGGTGACCAAACAAAATCTCATTTCAAACGGTTTTGAAAATGACAAATAAATGATAGGTTGTCAATAGTGCGTGGAGAGAATTGTATGCAATAACATTAGGTTGTTACTCTTCAATTATCCTTGAAATTGGATAGAGATTATGCCATGTTGGTGGTGGTTCATGGCTCACATTGGGCGACAACAAACAAAACTAACTGTCCAATTGCATTTTTATTCAATAAATTACATATAATATCAAATTCTAAGATTTTGCCCGAATTTCATTTCCCAGGTGTGTATCAATACATGTTCTAAGAGATACTATGATTGTCACAAGTAATGACACTTTATTTCTTTGATAACACCCATGGCAGTAACTCTCATGACATTTTAGTTTTTATTATTATTATTTAATCCCTTAAAAAAGTATAAGGTTTGTTAAGATGAAAACACACAAGGTGTTATCAGAAATAACTGGTTATTCAGTTGAAAACATACATGTCTTAGAAAACAAAAGGAACTATTAAAATATGAGTAACATACATGAAGCTCAATAAACCTACTCACGCCAGAATAAATGTTTTTACTAAATTAAGTCCAGAAACAAATACACCACCAATTTTTTGTCACCAAACATGTCTGTGAATGTTGAGAACACAGCCTTGTGGATAAAAGGCAAAGATGTTTCCTATAGAGCTAAATATATGTGGGTTAACACCCAATAAACTTTTTTATTAGGATGATTAATCATTAACAAGTTATTCCACTGCTCTTTTGACAGTTTACCATGCTTTAATTGTATCATATTTATCCAGAACATTGTTAAATTTTTTAGTGGGTGGTGAGGAAATTAGAATATCGTGAATGCTTAAGAGAACATTAAGTTTGTTAATACCTATGTATAGGTTGTGTAAATAATTACATAATATCGGCATTGCATTTTGTTGACAAGTGAGAAATAAAATGTTTTACTTTTATTTTAGTTTATAAGTGTTTAAGTGCCAAATAACGTTTTTAGACAAGTATTTAGTTAACCTGATTTTTTCCTACTTTTAATTAAATTCACTGACATTTTAAGGTCATTCCTGTTTCACCTGCCTCTAGCCATCATAATATTAATTATTATTACTAGCACTGCATTTGGGTTGTACACACTTACGCAAATGTGTAAAGGTGTGGTGATTGTTAGATGAAATGGAGGGCTTACAGTTTAACATGGGATCCAAACCACAGTGGACACCTGGCATTCCACATACTCACAAGTTGTGACTAATACATGTCTTGTCAGAGGTGAAGGAAGGGTTTGTCAATTAGATAAATTTGTGCCAGGACCGAGGATTGAGCTACGGACCCCCAGCACAGAAGTCTGACACCTTACCCCTAGACCACCAGGTCCCCCTAGCAATCATAAATAATGACTACAAACTATATCATTTGTAACAAATGAGTTAGTGTATAGTACATTTCACAGGATCATCTTATACACATAACTATTTAAAACATTATTTAGTTATAAATATGCATATGTTGACTTTAAATCAAATATATTGTTACTCACCATGAACTGGGGAACACAAACTACTGGTAGAATGGGTGCAGACAATGGACCGGGAACTTTGATGGGCTGAGATAAGAGAAATAGAAACATATTCTTTAACATGTGGACAACTCAGTTCTGGCCATATCTGGCCCATGTCTGACTATTATTGCAAGATAATTTACATGTATTAATTAAGTTAGTTGGGTATTGGTTTATTTCGCCATTCATATTTAAGAATTAATGAGGTTAAATTAAGCTTATGCTTATCAGGAATAGAATAAAAATAATGATTCAACTATCAATTTGTATTAAAATAATGTATTCTAATTAAAATTAATATACAAACAATTTATAGTGACCTATAAATTATACAATAACGTAAAAATAAAATGTTAATAGAATTGGTAGTCTTATCAATTAAATTCTGATAGATCGTTAATCATGTCAATAACCATTTGTTACTTGCCCAATGTTGTAAATTTACAGTTAGGACGTATTTTCCCACAAAATCTACTACATGTACCCATGGGTTATGGAATTAAAATAACTTATAAATAAATGCAATTTTTTCTCATTGATTAAATATCGCACAAAATAAACAGAAAAAAAAATCACTAAATGAAATCTATATAAATATAATTATTACCACTAACTTATTGTGTTAATCTAGAACATTCTAAATAAATTTAAATAAGATGTGAATAATAAAACAAATGGTAAATTTTTAGAATAGATATTTTTGTTTAAATGAAAATAGTCATACAATATAATTTAATATTTACAGTCTAGTTAAAAATAGAATAATTTACTTATTAGTATCAATATATCTTAATAAACTATCAAGTTAGTAAATTGTGGTTTACATTTTTGAATTAGCCATTTATTTTATGATGTGTTTTATAAATGTGTTGCACACATAGACATTCAAGATTAGGTGGGGATAAGTTGGCGTCCTTGTATATGATTCACTTGTGTTTGTAGTAAGAGTATTTTTAATGCTCTGTTAGTGTATTTTGTTAGAAAGCATGGCAATGTATTTTTTAGTTATTTGGAAAGAAGATAATTTGATGGCAATTTGCGAAGAGAATGATATAATTATGAAAATGAACCAGATGTTGACATCAAGGTTAAATTCATGTGGTCAGCTGGAAAAGTTATGAAGGAATATGCAGGGAGAGTACTGACAAAATCCTTTAAGTAAAATTCTTATACTAATCTTTAAATTTTAATCTTGCTATGCCATACATTTTATTTACGCTCGTTTACAGGTATTATGATGGATTCTTTAACAATTAGGAGGGGCTTATTCATAAATCAAAATTGGTCACTTAGGCACCGCACCGTTACTAGCTATAGTAGGCCTACATAACACAAAAATAACTACTTTAAAAGAACCTATATAAAAGTGTGAAGATAATATTTTAGATAAAAACATAAAAAACTTGTATGATGAATAGTATTAATAAGTACTTCCGGTCCTATATTAGAAAATAGATCCATGCACACACAGCTACATGTCACTATACCTTTCAGCCATGTATATGATTTCTAATAACTTCCTGAAACCCCTCTGAATCAGCATAATAATATTGATTACATAAATCTATCAATATTTTCACATATTCATCATTTATATTTTTAAGCCACTAGCTTTATGACAAAACTATCAGCTTTGACCAATAACTTTCCACTTTCTCAGTACAGTACAATATTTAATTTAAATTGATAACTAATAAAGATGGTTTAAATAATTGAGTAAATATTATGATATAGCTTAAATTTAATTAAACTTTAACTTCATAATCCTCCATGCCTGAGCTAATTAAAGGTTAAATCAAATGGGGTAAGTAATGTATATTTAGTTAGTGCTCTAGTAGTTATTTTTCTGCAAAGTATTCAGAAAGGATAAATTATATATGTACTGATCAACATGCCATAAATGTGACAACATTATTTTATTTGGCTGACAGGTTAATATAATATTGTTGAATCCAAGAAAAATATCACCATATAAGGTGTTTTAATGTGTTTAATAAAAGTGATACAATGCCACTGGTAGTCTGCAACAATTTTTTAAAAGTGGCTAAAAGGGCTAAGCCTGATGCGCAACAACCAGCACTGAAATATAAAGGTTGTGCCTCAATAGTAGGTAGATACATGTGCTTATCAGAATGAGTATAATTCTTAGTTCACTCATTGAAATAATTTCTCTGGGAACTAGTTTTGCCTCGTTTTTGAACAACTCTCTATTTTATAAGAATTTAATTTAAATCTTGTCTGTATATCCTATAGAAAATATAATGATTGCCTAGTGACTTGATTAATCTTATATTATGTTACTGGTATTAATGGTATGCCTTTTTTATTTAAGAATTTGTTAGGGTCAATGCAAGAGCTCGAAATTAGTCACATTATTTATCAACACTGCATCTTAGTACCAATACAGATTAAATATGCATTTGTCCTTATTTCTATAATGGGTTAGTGCTGAGGCAGGTTGTTATTAGAGGAAGTTTACATTAACTTTTTGAAATTAAATATATTCTTTCATTAGATTTGTAAAAATCTGAAATTTTCTTAGATGTTTAATTTCTGAAAATTGACAGGCGTGTATTGTAGTAGGTTGGACTGCCGATGATGGGAAGATCAAGGTTCAAATATCTGTCTGGTCTACTGGGGCTGATTTTTCCGTGATGGATTTCCACTCACCCTCAACGCAAATAGAGGTACATTTCCTCCAAAAATCAACCTTCCTCAACCAATATTAGAGTATACATGTGTACTACCCAAACAGGTATTTAGATGTGATCTGCTAATAAATAAAAAAACATACATAACATAATCAAGTTTCGTAGATTAAAGTGGGCAGGACATGCAGCGTGAATGGGAGATTCTAGAATCTTGTTCAGGGTACTGACTGGCAAACCCAATAGGGAAAGACCATTGGGAGGACCTAGACGCAGATGGGATGATAACATTAGAATTAACCTGAAAGAGATAGGATGTAATGAGGTAGACTGTATAGAACTAGCTCAAAATTGGGATAGGTGGCATACTTCAGTAATAGCGGCAGTGAGCTTCGAGTTCCTAATGCCATTGATTAAGAAAATAATAAATATTAACATATAATATATATGCAGCCTGCAAGTGATGATATGACAAGGATATAAAAATGAAGAAATAAGTCTGTAATTAATACAGCATATACAAGTAATATCCCTCTCAAATGACTGAATAAATTGTGTTATGCGAATACTAGTGCTGTGATTTAGGTTACAGCCCTTAAAGTAAAGAGTTAGGGTAAAGACTCTCTCTGGGAGCGACTCTAAGAAACTACCCCATATAGGAAGTGCAAAACTGTCAAAACATGTTTAAAATATCATGCTTGTTTAGGCCTAACCTCATAACCAACAGTATGAGTGCCCAATAGTGTGGCGCACAAATACATTTATTTAAGCCCTTCTTTGTGCCAGTGTAGTTGGCGTCATGTAACACTCATGTCGAACTTTTACCGTGTGCGTTCTGTTAAATAAGAACAGTGCGTTCCAAACTTCAAACTAAGTGTTTAATAGGTTATGGGCCCAGACACCCAACAATTGCGTAAATATCCAAGTAATATTTCGTAAAAAGTGTCCGTCGGGTAATTCACAAATCAGTTTTGTGAATTCACGTTCGCGTTAGGAAGCAACGTGGTTCGCCATTTATTTATCGTTAGGTTCGCGCGATCAGCAAACATCGTGTGTTTGAGGTTATATAATCCTCGAGACCAAAATAGAAATAATGGCCGAAAAGTTTGACGTAGCACACGTAAATAAGTTCGACGGTAATAATTATCACCAATGGAAATTTCAAATGAAATGTGCCCTAAGGGCAAAAGGAGTCTTTGATGTTGCAAAAGGCGCCATAGAAAAGCCGGCAATAGACAAAGTGAAGGAACTAGAAAAGTGGAACAAAGACGACGCAATTGCTATGTTTACACTCACTACAGCTATGGAACTATCACAGATCACATTAGTTGAAAATTGTGATTCGTCCAAAGAAATGCTAGAGAAATTAGACTCTATCTTTGAGCAGAAATCAGAAATGAACAAAATGCTAGTCCACGAACGCTTTCATCAGTACAAGATGGATGCCAACGACTCCATTGCTCAGCATATTGCCAAGATAGAAAATCTCGCGCGACATGTGAGAGAGACTGGTGAACAACTCAGCAATGTTACTATAATGACCAAAATTCTTGGTAGTCTACCTCCCAAATTTAGAAACTTCAGACAAGCTTGGCTTTCACTAGACGAGGCTAGACAGACAATCCCAAATATGACGGCACGCCTGTTGGATGAAGAGGCTAGTCTCACATCAACTGAACAATCGGAAAGTGCATTTTTATCCTCGACAAATTTGAAAAGCGATTTTAAAAGTTCTAATAATTCTCAAAAGTCCAATCAAAAACAAAGGAATAGATCAGGAAAACCAAGGGTAACGTGCTATAATTGCCAAAGAAAAGGACATTACGCAAGTGACTGTCGTGCACCTAAGAAACCCCGAGAAAACGGACAGCAAAACACTCACAGTGACCGTTCTCAACAGGGTCATTTTTCAGCATTCAGTGCAGAGCAGCAGGATGTTATACTAAAGTCAGCAATCGCCACCGAAGATAATTGGACATTGGACAGCGGCGCTTCTGCACATATGACTAATCGTCGTGATTATTTTTCTAAATTTGAAGAGACTGTAGACAATACGAGTGTCGTGCTTGGAAACAACCAAGGTCTTTCTGTGAAGGGAAGAGGAAGCATTAAAATAAAGAAATTTATCAGAGGTAATTGGTATGACTCCATCATCACAAATGTGTTGTATATTCCTGAACTAAGAAAAAGTCTTTTCTCTGAAGGTGTGATAACTGAAAAAGGGATGAAGATCCTTAAGGAAGATAGATATGCAGAAATTTACGAAAACGGGGAGCTAGTAGCAAGCGCGGTCCGTGAAACCAACAATCTGTATCGAATGTTATTCCGCACAGTGATCCCACATCAAGAAGTAGGCCTCAATTTAACCGCAAGTGGAAGTCTAAAATTGTGGCACGAGAGACTCGGACACATAAATAAGAGAGCTCTGCGTGAAATGGTCACCAAAGGCTTGGTTGAAGGTGTAAATATTAATGACATTGAAGATTTCTTCTGTGAGTCGTGTCAGTATGGTAAACAGCACAGGTTACCATTTTCGCCCTCAAAGCATGCCAAGGCCAAACCAGGTGAATTCATTTACAGTGACGTGTGTGGTCCAATGTCAACACCATCAGTTCAGGGTGCTAAATATTTTGTATTATTTAAGGATGACTGTTCAGGCTATCGTGTTGTATTTTTCATTAAGCACAAAGCGGATGTTGTTGTGTGTTTCAAAGATTTTGCAAACATGATAAAGAATAAATATGAATATTCTATTAAGACCCTACATACTGACAATGGGACAGAATACTGTAATCAGGAAATGAAAGAGTATATGTCAAAACATGGAATTGAGTTTGAAACAACGGCACCTTATACTCCTGAGCAAAATGGTAGAGCCGAACGTGACATGAGAACCATAATGGAAAGTGCGCGTTCAATGTTATATGCAAAGGATATGCCAAAATATTTATGGGCAGAGGCAGTAAACACAGCTGTTTATATTCTAAACAGGACTCCATCCTCTCAAGCACCAAACTCGACACCCTATGAAATATGGAGTGGAAAAAGGCCTGTAATGTCACATTTAAGAATCTTTGGAAGTGAGGCATACATGCATGTACCAAAGGAACTGCGAAACAAACTGGCGCCAAAGAGCAAGAAACTCATCCTTGTGGGATATGATAGAAACTCAACCAACTATCGTTTACTGGATCAAAATACACAGAAAATTACAGTCTCAAGAAATGTGATTTTCAATGAAAATTCAAGTAGTTTCATTCCTAAAAGAAACACTGTAGTCCCAGTAGTGATAGAAAACACACATTCTGTTCAAAGAATTCAGCAGGAGGACGCAGGCCCTCAACATTCCGAACAGAACGACGAAGAACCCAGGCACATTAAAGCAAATTACGAGCTGCGACCAAGAGATGTCATCAGGCCTCCCAAACGCTATGAAGCTAACCTAGTGGAAATAGATGTACCTCAGACCTATGAGGAAGCAATGAAGAGTCCTGATGCAGGGCAGTGGACTGACGCAATCAAAGAAGAACTGGATGCGCTGGAAAAGAACAACACTTGGGTGCTAGTATCACTACCTCCTGGTAAAAATCCAATAGGTTCAAAATGGGTTTTCAAAGTAAAACGCACCAGAGACGGAAACATTTCGCGATATAAATCAAGACTGTGCGCTAAAGGTTTTGCACAGAAAGAAGGGGTCGACTATAATGACACATACTCTCCCACAACACGGTATGACTCTATACGAGTCCTACTCGCTATCGCAGCTCAACAAAACTATGAAATAATGCAGTTTGATGTGAAAACTGCATTTTTATATGGTGAACTCAAAGAAGATATCTACATGCTTCCACCAGATGGAATCAATATTAACCAAAACCTTGTCTGCAAATTAAGAAAGTCACTATATGGCCTCAAACAATCATCGCGTTGCTGGAACGAAAAGTTTGACGGTTTCCTGAAAATGTTTGGATTCTGCCAAAGTACTGCAGATAAATGTGTTTATCGAGGGGATTTCAATAAATCAAAGGTTCTGCTTGCGTTATATGTTGATGATGGGCTGATCATGGCTGAAAACAAAATGGCACTTCAACTTGTACTCGATAAACTGAAGACAACCTTCGAAGTCACAATCAGTGAACCAAATTACTTTGTGGGTCTGGAAATAAAACGAAATAATGTGAACGGATCAATATTTCTACATCAGGCCAACTATATCAAACAAATAATCAAGAGATTCAATCTTGAAGACTCCAAGCCAATCAGTGTGCCTGCTGATCCACACACTCACTTGAGTTCAAACAAAGGGGAAAATGAAGAAATAAGAGTACCCTATCGAGAAGCTGTTGGCAGCTTAATGTTTGCTGCAATAGTTAGTCGGCCAGACATTATGTACGCAGTTGGAAACGTGAGTAGATATTTGGCAAACTATGGACCAAGTCATTGGAATGCAGTCAAACGCATCTTAAAATATCTAAAAGACACATCCAGCTATGGCATTGAATTTACAAGGAGTGAGAATCCACCCCCATTAATTGGCTTCTCGGACTCTGACTTCGCAAACGATTTGGACACCCGACGCTCCACAACTGGATACCTCTTTCAATTGAGTAATGGTCCTATAACATGGGCTAGTCAACGTCAACAAACCGTTTCCCTTTCCACTACCGAAGCTGAGTACATTGCTGCATCAACTGCGGCCAAAGAAGTCATCTGGCTTAGACATCTTCTACTTGACATTGGGGAAACAGTGGGAGAGGCCACAGTTCTAGCGGTTGATAATCAGAGTGCAATGCGCCTTGTGCGAAACCCAGAGTTCCACAAGAGAACCAAACACATAGACATACGTTACCACTTCATACGTGAGAAATATGAGAACGGTGAGATTGACATCAAGCATGTACCCTCTGAAGACCAGTTAGCAGATATACTAACCAAACCTCTTCCACGTGATCGTTTTCAGACACTCCGTGGTGCAATTGGAATGACAAGACTTGAGAGCTGTTAAATGCTTCTCATTGACATTGATATGTATATAAAGCTGTTTATTATTTTGTTTTGTTTTGTTTTTGAAGCTAATTAGTAACTACACTTAAGTAAGTCATATTTATAACCATTTGCAAGAGTGTAAACAAGCATTCATTTAGTGGGAGTGTCAAAACATGTTTAAAATATCATGCTTGTTTAGGCCTAACCTCATAACCAACAGTATGAGTGCCCAATAGTGTGGCGCACGAATACATTTATTTAAGCCCTTCTTTGTGCCAGTGTAGTTGGCGTCATGTAACACTCATGTCGAACTTTTACCGTGTGCGTTCTGTTAAATAAGAACAGTCCGTTCCAAACTTCAAACTAAGTGTTTAATAAAAACTATACCCTTAGAACCATTTCATTCTAGGCAACTATCGCCCAGCAACAATCGCTGGCCAATTATTGCTCTGTTAAATTAACAGGCAACCATTGCAAACAACTTCAATTACTAAGAAAACTAAGTATCAAGCCAACCATAGTACATAAAAAAAAAGTCAGTTGTGATGGATTCGGAGGACGAAGCTATTTTTCTGTGGCTCATTATAAGAAGGTGAAGGAAAATTACTAGAGGAGTGCGGATATTATATAAATCATCCATATATTATTGAGTGGCTAGAAAAATGTTTTTTCTATAACACCTACATATTTTTCTAGCTCAGTTAATCCGTATAACATAGAGACCTAAAGGCATTAGTAGATATCTGTGCTTTGTATTCACCCATTATGACATGGTACGTAAATACTTATCATGCGCTGCTCTGGCACCTTCCCTATGCTCAATGCCAACGCAAACAAAAAATTCTAGCACAGTGACTTGAAACATTTTTGTTTGATTTAAGATTTTATACACCCCCTAATATATGGTATAAAGACTTCAAACTTAGTGCGTTTATGCATAGATAATTGTATTCACCTTTAAGAAATTACTTTCCACCATTAACTTAATATCTTAAAAACATTGACCTAGAACACATTAGTATTCTCTGATTCAATTATTCTAATGGGGTGGAGACAAGGGTGGAAGCATTTTAGAAGTAATCCACTTGCATTAGCTCGGAAGGAGAGTGGGGAATCATTTAGGAAAAATCATCCTTTAGTAGACCTGACAGAGATTCAAAACCCAATCTTCCTCTAATCAGCAGGCCAGTCTTTCATGATAGTGAAACCTTAGACCATTCAGCCACTGAAGCAGATTTATGGCACTACTGAATGATGCAAATGAAATATATAATTTGTTTTGAAATAAGAAATTAACTAAATAACATACAAATAACAATTATTTACAAGAAGACTAATTTCAAAAGATAATGAAAAGGTACTGTTTTCAGGTTCTACTGTTTGGGTCACAATTGAAGCGGTACTGTTTAATTAGCTGATAATTGCCCCGTGATCGAGCGCCAATTTTTACAACACGGAATTATTATGCCTCGCGATTGGGAGCCAATTGTTAAGGTACCAAATTTTTCCACTACGTTTGGGAGCCAATTGTAAAGGTACTGAATTTTGCCTCTACGTTTCGGGAGCCAATTGAAGTGATACAGTTTAATTAGCTGATAATTGCCCCGTGATCGAGCACTAATTAAAGCAGTACGGTATTTTGATGATATAATTGGTATTTATAGCCCCATGACCGAGCGCCAATTGGAGATATTCGTTACGGGCCCCACGTTTGGACGCCAATTGAAGTGTTACTGATATAAATCACTTTATTTAATATAGAATAATAGCACAATTGTAAAGTTTGATACTATTTATTTATTCAATAATCACTATTTGTAATGGTCGGAAAACTGATCATGTCGCGTAGCGTAACAATTTAGAGAGGCGGCTGATAACCCGATCGTAGGAATCGCGGACAGGAGTTGCAGTCCGAGTACATCAAGAACTGGTCTCCTAGTGCCGTTCAATTGCACCATCTTCCGTATATATCTAATGCTCACGGAAGCTTCCAGAAGCTTGTTTTTATAAAAAATAGAATACTAAAAAAACATCTGGATGGAAGTAGAATGTTCGAGAACAGGAAGCTGGCTCAAATTACCGTTTAGAAATGCATATCGATCATTTGAGAAGAGGAAGTTATTATTTTAAAGACTTTTAAATTGTCATACTGACTTTACTGGTGCACTCTGACATCATTTACAGTGGCTTTTGTGCCTTCTTGGAAGAAGTAGTGCTTTAAGCGCCACGTAATAGATTGTATTATTTAAATAAAATAAGATAGGTTTATAAAATTAGGAGGATATTATTGTCAATGCTCTCACATATTCTTTAGAGTCAAATCAGGTACATTACAATAAGTAGTGTCTAGATAAAATCTATATTATCTATATAAACTTACCTGTTGCATCTCAACACTAGCTCGCTTGCTACTGATTCGTCTAAAAAGGGAAGACTTGCGACGTTTATCGGTGTGATCGCGTTTCTGACGTCGCTGCCTATGCATACTTCTTCTTGCAAGTTTACTTTGCCATGGTTCGCGCTTACGGCCACCAGATCTAATCGATGTATTTTCTAGTGGTGTTGAACGTATTGTTACATGATCCCCTCCAGATAATAATAGCTGCAATACTTGGGTATGGTATAGACCTTGAACAGCTTCTCCATTTATGTGAGTTATCAGGTCCCCTGGTTGGACACCCGACTCAAATGCAGGACTCCCATTATCTACAACCTGTTAATCGAAAAAATTCATAACATTTGATACACACTGGATAGCATAGTATTAGTGTGTTGCTTATGCCATTTTTGAGCTCTACTCTATATAATAATTCACACATTTTAAACTAAGATATTTAAAATCAAGAATGAACAACTACCACCAATTTAACAATAGTTACCTTTTTAATGTTTGTTCACCAAATCTTATAATTCAGACTCTACGTGTATTTTACCTAATGAGGTAAGGATTACGAAGGCTAAATTTAAAAAAAAAAAAAAAAAAGTACCTGTATTTGTGTGAGGAATAGTGGGAAATAATTTAGGTAAAAACAGCCTCAGTTTACCCTGTTAGGATTCAAACACCTTCTCCAAGTACCAGTGAGAGTGACACTAAAAACCACCTGACCAACAGTGAGGGTAGCAATAGTTACTGTGATCACCATTTCATGTTAGTTTCCTTTTTTTTCTTTTACAAATTCCCATACTGAATTAAGTTCTGAAAAGAGGCTCATAAATGATACTTATTTACTATTAAATGTATATCTTGGATAATATTAAGATAAAGGTGTCAGGTATGATAAGTAAATATATTTTTTAGAAAATGATAGAGTGCCAAGATTATTACTATTTCATTTCCAGTGCCCTATTTAACAATTAACAATGTCAAACTGTCTCACAAAAATATGAGATATATACAAAGGTTTCAATGTATCAAGTGTCTCCAAATAGCTAGGGAAAGTTAAAATGTCATAATAAGCTAAGTGGGAGTATCGAGCGATTCAAAGTACAATTATGTTCAAAAAGCAGGTATCGATTATATGGAAACATTTTCACCCGTTATTAGGTATGCTTCTTTAATTTAATTTGCAGTTCATTGAGTATGGTACCATAGTACCGAAACATGTCGAAATAAAGTAATCCATCTTCTTCCCAGTGCTGGAATTATAAAGGAGTAATGGGACAAGGAAACTGATAAAACTTAGATTATTCCACATCACTTAATTTCTTCTTTAATTGTGTTTGACAGATGTTAACTTTAAAATTTTATTCTTTTATGTTATAACATAGTTGAACTTAAAACATTGCTTTGTACCATACTATAGTGTATATCTTAAAGTTTTGTAACAACATTTTAACGTGTCAACATATATCTTAGACTTGTCATCAACTCATGTATGGTCTAGTTTATGATGCATTATTATTTGTATATAAATGTTCATATATGACAATATGTTTTTTCACCAGAAGTAAATTCTAACTATACATTTTGAATTAATCATCTACCAATTTAGCAACTGTTAAATCTATAAATTTAATTTTTTATATATATTTCTAGAACAATCTATCTAAGTCTTAACTTTCAAATACAACCCTATTTAATTTCTCGCTATCTTACAGAGGGAGAAAGAATTGTGATCATCAAAAAAATCAAATCATCTACCAATTTAGCAACTGTTTAATCTATAAATTTATTTTTTTATATATATTTCTAGAGCAATCTATCTAAGTCTTAACTTTCAAATACAACTCTATTTAATTTCTAACTATCTTACAGGTAGAGAAAAATTGTGATCATCAAAAAAATCGAACTCAAGATTTTGATGAATCTTAAAGCTTCATGACCCCCCAAAACCGAAAAAGTATTTTTTGAATTTCCGTATTTATATATATATATATATATATATATATATATATTTACATATATATATTAACTTTTCGAACACTAAAGGTAAAGTAATGCGACCGTAAAATATATATATATATATATAACCTGAAATGTTGATGGATGTCAACGTCTCATGACCTTCAAACCCTAAAAAGTGGTCTTTGCAATGCTTTCTGTCTGTGTCTTTTTCACCCCAAAATTAATAGTAGTTTAGTAAAAACTGAAAAGAGAAAATAATGAGTTTCTCAAAATTGGCTCTAACGATCTTGATTAAAATTCGTATCTAGGTGTTGATTAAGATTATAAACAAACTGGCTATTTTCATTTTCCCATGAAAATGACTTTGAAGGTACTTTACAGAAGCTTAAATTTCCGTATCTCCGCAACTATTGGAGATACTAAATAGCTTAGCATCACAAAATTATAGTACTATTAAAAATAAAGAACTTTTATATGAAATATATTTTTATAAAACCAACAGTTTCCGAGATACTGCCTAATATATAAATACAATTTTTGAGCTTTAGTTGTAAAGAGATACTAGTTAAGTTTTAATGTAATAATTCTCTATTGCCATAGAGTATTAAATAAGTAAGTCTCTCAAAAAGTGTATGTTCTCTTTCTTTCAACCTCATAGGAGAAATGTTTGTACAGCAATGATCTATCTTTATCATTTTGAATTCAATAGTCAATATTTACTTATTTTATTGGTCAAAATTTAAAAATGAGGAATTTAATAGCAGTGCAATAACCATAAGATGTGCAACCCCTAGTAAAATGTTAAAAATTTCAAACCGTAAGTCGACATTTTAATGCGAAGTCTTGACCCTTGGGGACCCAATATAAATATTTTTACTTTTTTGGTACCTTACAAGTATTGTGATCGTCAAATCAATTGAACTCGAGATTTTGATTGATGTTGATGCCTCATGACCCTCCAAACCCTAAAAAGTTTTTTTCGTAACGTCATCTGTCTGTCTGCCAGTCTGTACCTCGGGCTAGGGCCTACACTATTTTACCAATTGGGCTAAAACTTGTTTTTTCTAGTTTTAATCTGGAGAATGATACCATAAAACATTGGCTTTATAAAGATGAGTTAGGCGTTCTCCTTGGCATAAAATTCTACTATTACTGATAAGTTGACCATATAAATTCCAAACTTGTTAAAATTAACTGTGCTTTAGCATGACCTTGGTTAGGTCAAAACTGAATAGTGTTTAGATGGGATGATGGACAAGGGTCCTCTCCATGGAGTGAATATTAAATATGTCACGACACTTGTTTTTCTCAATTACAATTTTCGATTCCAATTTTTGAACATTTCCCAATTCATTATTTTTCCAAACACCCCACCTCATATAAAAACATTTTTATTCAACTTAATAGCACAGCAATAAAACTAAAAAATGTAAATAGTAACAAAAAAAATCATTTTTAATTTTGGCAAAGAGAAAGATTAATTTTAGCAAACAAAGTATTTTACTTTACATACATTTCTGTTTCCAGCCTATGATCTGGGTCACTTATTTATTCAGGCTATATACTTTTGTCGCTAGTGGCTTACTAGAATTGTCGTAACTTCATATGCCTTATTATATAACTTAAAACAAGGACAGGCACAACATTCAGTCCCCAGCTGTTAATTTATCGATGTGAAAGGGTAAACCGACATTTCACCAATAATAAAGTTTTCAGCCATACCGGGCATCGAACCTAGACCCTTAGCTCAGTAAGGAGACACTGGGCTAAGGTGTCATCGGATGTTAAAGCATATCATACATAATTAATAAAATAATTAAAAATTATTATAGTAAGCATGTATTTCTACCCACAAATATAGCCTCACCGAGTAAAACATTTATAAATGATTAAAAACAGATATAAGGTATAATCAACTATCAAAAACAAAGTGTTTTAAATGCACCAAATAGGCTTGTTAATGGAATGACATGAAATAAACTAGTATGGAGATAATCGATTACTATTTATTCTGAATTATGCAGTTTTGTTCAGTTATCAGTGAGAGATAAGAATTAGATATTAAGTTTGATTTTCAATTCATTCAATACCAGTAAAAATTGAGTGTATCAAGGTATCGAAGAACCGAGTTTGGAATCCCAAGTAAATACATATGAAAGTGTTTCCTGAATTGTCCTTCCATCTACAGCTGTCCAAACCAACTACCGTTTTAAGTACTTTTATTAATTTAGCAATAAATATCCAACTTCCAGAATACAATAACTCTAATGTATTTCTGTTGGTGATAAGAAAAAACAATCAATCAACATACTTTCCCACTTTATTTATTGTAGCTGCTTTTATTTGTGTATGTGATTGATCCTTAAAAGCTATGTAAGTAATCTTTTTTGTGCTATCAGTTGTGATCTACTTGGTTTTAGGAAGGATGGATATAAGCGTGAATAATCGCCAAAAAATTAAAATGAAAATTTGAAATAAAACTATTTAAAGCGAAGCAAATACAATTTTTGTGATGGAGCATCTTGTTTCTCTTTGGTCTAATGGCAAATCAAAATCATGTCCCAAACTAGCAGATATTAAATCTATCTTATTCCTAAGACGCCAAACCATTCTATAATAATTTAAGTGATGGCCTAAAGATCACTGATGATGTTGATGGTCAAGATGGTGATATTAAAGTGTAAAGGCAATGTCAAAATAGGTTTGAAATTCTTTTTGTTAATGTAAATTCCACAAGTTTAACACTCAATCATGTGGCATTTGTATAGGTTTGTGTATTATGATGGTTTTTTTTAAGGATATAGTTTAGTTGTTTTGGAAATCTACAACACTCAACCAAGTGCCAAATTAATTTTTATTAGATATCTAGCAAACTGTGTATATTGTCTATGTAATATATATAAAAAAAACACCTTTTTGTAGAGTAAATTAAAGCAATCAGTTTTATCATCTAAGTAAATATGAATTTATAGTGAAACATTTACAGCCAACTTAGTTTAATCTTACTGTTGCTTGGATCTTTGTTGTTAAACACCATTCAACTTGAATATGTTAGTGTGGCTTATAATTTCATTTTCTTTGAGGATTATCTTAGATTGGAAATTATTCAATGCAATCATATTGCTATGCTATGAGATTTTTACTTTCTCACTACTTTAGAGGAATAGAAAGTATTGTAATCATAAAAAAAACTCGAGATTTTGATGAATTTCAACATTTCATCACCCCCCAAATCTGAAAAGGTTTTGGAATTTCCGTCCGTCTGTCTGTCTATCTCTGTCCATCCATCTGTACCTCAGAGTAGAGCCTAAACTGTTTTACTGATCGGGTTAAGACTTGGTATCTAGGGTTTACATAGGAATGCCACGAGGTGTTTTGGACTTGGATATATTGAAAAGAGAAAAAAATCAATTTTATCAAAATCGGTTCTAACGATTTTGATTAAATTTCATTTCTATATCTTTATCAATATTATAAAGAAAATGCCTACTCTAAAGTTTTCATCAAAATGACTAATGGTTCTGGTCTGATGCGTAAATTCTAATTTTTTAGCGAATTTCCATAACTCTATGAGATATGAAATTACCTATCATTGCAAATTTGTAGGTCTATTTATAATAAACATCTTTTATTTGAAAATATACTTATAAAACCAATAAATTGAAAGCTATATACAAATATATATGTATTTTAACTTTTTAAACACTTTAGGTAAAGTATTGCGACTGTCAAAAAATCTAAGCCGAGATGTTGATGGATGTCGACTTTTCATGATCCTCCTCCCCCAAACCTAAAAAGTGGTTTTGTTATACCATCTGTCTGTGTGTCTGTCTAACCCTAAAATAAAGAGTAGGCAAGAAGAGAAAAGAACGTTTTTCTAAAAATTGGCTCTACCAACTTTAAAAGTTAAACTTGAAGTTGAACTTGAAAATTATAAAATTGATTTATAAATTAAGCAGTTAATAAAGTGGTTAATGTATTACGTGAAATTGACAACCACTAAAATGTACAATTTAAATAAAATTTTCCAGAAAACAGTGTATTATATGAACAATTAGATAAAAACTACAATGCATCATAAACCAAAAATATAATGCTCAAACAAGTTGATGAATAGTCATAAAACATAGGTTGACACATTGAAATATTAATACAAAGAATATAATATACAATATAACGTGATATCAACAATATTCTTAGGTCCATATTTGTTTTGAAATGAAAAAATAAAAATTAAATTAACATCTACTACTGATTAGAAAATTATTTGAAGTATTTATGTAATATAGAATGCTCTAAGTCTTAGCTGTGTTTGTGTCCCATTACTCCTTTGTGACATCGAGCTGACATCGAGCACAGGAAAAAGTCTGGCTTACTTCATTCTGACATTTTTTGGTTCTATCATACCATGTCATTGTGAAAAACACAATGTGTTGTTATGACAGCTAGATGTTAGCTCTAATGATTTAGATTTAAATTCGTATCTATGTGTTGATTAAGACTATAAAAAATGGCTATTTTCATTTTACCATGAAAATTACTTTTAGGGTACTTTACAGAAGCGGAAAGTTTTGTAAATGAGCTCATGATCATGTAGACATTTATGCTTACTCTCAGGCATTTCATAATCCAAAATAATTTTAAACAGTAATTCATGCAAGCTACATCTCTTGGGCGCTGTATATAAAGAGCTAACTTTAGATTTCATTAATTAGATTTTTATCACAATAGCAAAAACTAAACTTAAATAGCTATTTTAGGAACAACCATATGCTTAATGAAGTTCAGTTATTCCTTTAACTAATTTTGTTTGTTTTTATACTACTTAATTTTACTTGGTATTTTATATATTTAATATTATTCAATAATTTTTTTGTAAGGAATGATATTTGCTATGTAATTATCCATATTTGTATTCTTATGCATTCATTAGTGATGGCCTGTTGTAGGGCTTTGGATTATTTCCCAGGACGTTACTATAGAAAAATAAAATTATTTTGATTTTTATAATTTAAGTTTAAGAGTAGCATATCAATTTCTAAATAATTGCTTATAAACAAACCGTGCCTAAGTTATATTTTAATCTGGCCACAAATAAAAACCAATTTATTTGTCAAAGCTCTTGATGCATCTGTGAGGATTATGTAATTTCTAAATTAATGAGATTTAATAATAGCTATCAACACAGATTTGAATGTTTACTTATAAATCAATAACTTACCATTACTAAGTGGTGCATAGTGTAGAAATCTGTATCTCCATAATAAACTCTAATAGTGTGTACAGTAAAGCCAAAACCCCTTGGACCTCGTCGTATGATAATGGGGGGGTTCAAGCTCGTTACTAGAGGAGACAACTCACGACAAGGTGATGTGTCACGTGAACTAGCAGTGCTAGACCCACCAGGAGACTGGACAGATTGAGGCGGAGATTCATCTGAAATAATGTAACACATTTTTTTTGGTAAGGTTTGAGGAGTATATTATACACACTAAGATATGTATTTATATTATAATGTTGGTTTTAAAGTTTGGGGGGTTAACTAGACAAAAAGAAATAAATGAAAATTCATAGAACAAACTCAAAAATATTTGAAACCTTTATTGCTATTATTATTATTATTAGCACCGCGTCTTACTACCCGTTCAGGTTATACGCACTTACGCTAATGTGTAATGGTAGGGTGATTGTGAGATGAAATGAAGGACCTACAGTTTAACGTGGAATCCGAACCACGGTGGAGGCCTGGCATTCCTCACATTCACAAGATGTCTTGTCATTTATTGCTATTAATCCAGTGAAAGATAAAGGGAAAATGGCAACAAAGGGCTGTATTGCATTAAACGTTGAAAAGAGAATAGAACGGCAAGAACTAAACACCAGAAAATTGTAGTTCTCTAAGTTCACAATTAAAAACACAACAAAACAAATAAATAAGAAATATTGAGGGTACATAAGTCTTCTTCTTCAGCAGCAGAGAGTGAAACACCAACTGGCTTATGGGAGCATGGCTAGAGGTTGATCATGGTTATTTAGATTATGTTGTTTCCTGTTTCTTGATAAAAAAAAAGTTATGTCTTGAGATTCTGTAGTTGCTTGTTCAAACTTGTGTCTTGACTTTTGGTAGATGAATAGAATGTTGTATTTAATTATTAAGTTAAATTATCTCTTATTATTGTTTATATATAAATGATTGAATGGTGTGGGTAGACCTGTTTGGAAGAAAAATTTGAATGATACCAGGGGGTGCCTGGCTTTGGTTATATTGGTGAGCAAGTTTACAACTACGAAGTTGGGAAGCATTGCAACTATTGGGATGAGCTAGTATAACTCAAGTACTATAAAATGAGTCAAAATCTGAATTATTTGTTAGAGGATGAAGTGCTACTGGATTGTCAGGGTTGTTGTGGTTGGTATCAAAATGGCGACCATTCATTCGTTGTTTGAGTTTTGCTGTGGTGTGGCCAATGTACTCAGCAATGCAATAATTGCATTGTAACTGGTATATAAGATTGATTGTAGAGCAGACAACTTCCCCAAGGACAACTTACCTCACACATTCCACATTAAGGACACAAACTACTTTCTCAAATGCTTACAAGACTTTAAAAACTAAATACACATTGATGGGTACTTGGTCACAAGAGATGTCAATTCACTTTACAAAACATACCCCACATTCAAGGACTTTCTGCCACGAAACATTTTCTGGACAAATGATCACCAAACTCTAAGCCAGTCTTTATAATGAAATCTACTCGCCTGATACTGGAAAATAACAATTTCCACTTACTGGACCGACACTATCTTCAAATCCAAGGTAGAGACATAGGTACATATATGGCCCTTTCCTATTCCCATCTCTTCATAAGCAAATTAAAAAAACAACTTTGTGCAACCTGAATCCTTGCAACCACTCTGCTGGATAAGACTTAATAATGACATCTTCATGATTTGGAATGATGCTGAAACTAAATTATTACAGTTCTTGAACAGGTTAAATATTCAGAGCACCACCCTCAGATTCACCAAGAGCAGGCATGGCCAGCCTGTTGCTTGCGGGCAACTTAGAATGACCACCGGGGCATTTAAAAAATTCTAAGAGAAAAATGCATTTTTGGAACAACTTGCAAAGAACCGCAGAAACAAATTCCTGTGTACATTGATGCAGGGCACAGGCAGTGTCTTCTGTCTATAACTCCATCTGCAATGTGGCAACAGCACTGGGGGAACCAGCACAGCAGCACCCTCAAGGTCACAGCATGACATCATGTATGGGTTTGTTTGTAGCTGCTGTCCCAAATTCAGCATAGCAGTGTGCCTGTATCTTTGAAACTAGGCACATGTTTGTGTGTTTCAACTGCAGTTTTTATTGTAAGTTTGCATATTTTAATAAAATGGCTTCCAAGTACAGTGTTAGTGGCAGTGAAAAGACATAATGGATGTTTGTTTATAATTATAATGAATAATGGGAGAACGAGTAGTTCTTTATTTGTGTTAATAGCAAATGTGTTTGTTTAATATGCAATACCAGTGTTACTGTTTACAAGAAATGTAATGTGGAGTGACATTTCTTGACCATTCATAGATATTACATTAGTAAGTATCCTGTTAACAGTGAAATACGGTGAAAGAAAATTGGTGATCTGAGACATAATTTTCGATCCAGTCAAGCAATATTTTCTAAGCCTATCAAGAAAGCAAAAGTAGCTACCATTGTTTCTTTTAAAATCATAACTATCTTGATTAAAAAGAAGCCCTTTTAAGATGATAATATGATAAAAGAGTGTTTAGTTATGGCAGGAAATACATTGTTTAACAGATTTAAAAACAAAAACAAAATATGCAATGCAATTAAGGAGGTCTAATAATCTCGACACATTGTCACAAGTAGAGTGGAATATATGTCTGATGACAATGATCAATAAATGAGACAAAATCTTGAAATATGTGAGTTTTTTTTTGCATTCAACTAGATGAGTCAACAGATGTCAATGATATTTCCAAATTACTTGTGTTTGTCAGGATGGTCCTAAAAAATTGTGACATTAAGGAGATTTTGATAACATTACCATTATATGGGAAGACTAGAGGGGAAGACATATTTAAAAGTTTTTATACTGCCTTCAGGAAATGAATATTCTTATTGGAAAACTTGTGTCAATCACCACAGACAGTGTTCCTGAAATATCCGGTGAAAATATTGGTTTAATTGGCCTTTACAAAAAGTCATATGATTTCCCGGACTTTTTTACTTACCATTGTGTCATTCATCAGCAAGATCTTTGTACCAAAGTTATCGAGTTTCAACATGTTATGAGTGTTGTGCAAAACGTTGTGAAATCAATCCGTTCTAGGACCCTTCAGAATAGGCTCTTCAAACAATTATTAGATGAAATTTCTGTTATGTATGGCGATTTTATATTACATGCATAAATACGTTGATTGAGTAGAGGTAAAGTTTTATTCAGGTTCCAAGAGCTGCTTCAATTAATTGTAGAGTTTCTTGAGGAAAAGGGTTACTTACCCCTCAATTAACAAATCATCAGTGGATACTGGATCTTGCTTTACTCATTGATCTTAGAGCTAAACTCAATGAGGCTAATACTGAGCTCCAAGGAGAAAACAAGCCCATAGTTAAAATGATAGGCACCATTGATTCTTTCAAGCCTAAATTACATTTTTGGTAAAATTGGCTTTCTAAAGGTCTGCTCACACACTTTACGAGTGTTATAAGTCGTGCTAATAATATTAAATTTGATAGATCTATGTTGTACAGTCAGTGCATTTATAAACTCTCACAATAATTTAATAGAATATTTCAAGACTTTAAGTGAATTAAGTTTACTGTGTATTTTGATTCTAATCCATTCCAAGAGTGTGACATAATTGAAAGTGCCGAACATATTTATTCTGTGTTCAAGGGAAATATGGGTGAACTAGAACTTGAGATCATAAATATACAAACAGATCTTTCATTGAAAATTAGAGTGAATCAGGGTTTTCAACCATGAAAATACTGAAATCAAAGTACACGTCATCATTAAGTGAAACATTTAAATGACTGCATGAGAATGACTCTTATCAAATACATTCCAAACTACAATATTCTAGCTGAAAATATGCTGTGCTAAGTACTGCAATGAACTCTATTTGAGAAAACTATTTTCATGGCTGATTTTTTTTTAACCGAATTGAATTTTGTATTTAATCGAATTTTGAGTTTTTTGCCATTTTTGAATTTTATTTTGTACACTTTTATAAATCATTAACATTTTAATGGTAGCCTACATAGTTTGTTTTGTACAGTAAAAAGTTGTCCTCACAATTAAATGTACACTTATGTAGTTTAGTAGTGGTCAGGTAGGGCTTACTAAACTTTGTTTTTAAACATTCATTTTAAAACATTATATATTTTATGTTGCCCTTGGACAGAAAAATGTTGCCAAAGCTGCCTTCATTCCAGTCAAGGTTGGACAAGCCTGCCCTAGAGCATTTCCAAATACTATGGTTTATTTTTGGATCTGGAAATGAACCTTCATGAGAGAAACAAAAACCACAGTTCACAAAAAAGCAACCAACCATCAAGAGTGATTCCACTTCCAAAGCAACCATCCTCTTCATGTGAAATGCCATCTACCCTATAGCCTAGCTACCCGAGCCAAACGTATTTGTTCCGAGAAATAACATCTTAACAAGCAATGTAAATCACTATTCAAATTAAATCAATGTAAAACACTATTCAAAGCTTTCACAGCCCGAGGATACCCTAAACACACTCAATAATAATTAAACAAAGTCCTATCTAATCAAGAGCCTATCAAGAAAAACTCTTCCAATGACATGTCGCTCACCCCCAGTATTAAAAAGTACTAGACAAATACAGATTTATCCTAAACACAGATTACATCCTAACCAGAAAACCTGAACACCTATCAAACAAAATAGTATTAACGTTCCAGAATCACATTCAAACACCCCCCCCCCCCCCCCCCNCCCCCTCCCAATTTCTGTAACATTCTGATTCACCCTAAATTTCCTGACCCAGCCACAAACAATATCAAGCCAAAGATTTCTATCCATGCAACAGAGATGCAGTACCTGCAAAATTCACCAGACTTCTACCTCACTCAACTTACACAAATAGAATACCCACTATGAAGGCTTTACAGAAAAACTGGTTAAAATGCAAATACTGCATTGCCATAGGAACACTCAGACAATAAAATAAATGCTCACCATTATGATATCAGCCACAACGACCCTGACAAACAAGTAGCACTTCATGCACATACACATAATTAAGATTTTGATTCATGCTATGGTGCTAGAGTAATATAAGCCATCCCCAATAGTTGCAATGCTTCCCAGCTTAGTGGGTGGAGACTTTTATCACCAAATTCAGGCACCCACCTGGTCTTACTTAACCTTAGATAACTATCTCCTCTTTTCTTCAAGCAGGCTTACTCACACCAATCAGTCATTTCTATATAAACAATGATAACAGATAATTTTAACTTATTAATTAAATAACTAAATATAATAGAAATAAACATTCTATCCATCTACCAAGAGTCAAAAATATATGTTAGAACTGGCAACTGAAGAATCCAAGTCTACAATTTCTTTTTTGAATAGACAACCAAATATTCTAAGTAACCATGATCAACATCTAGCCATGCTACCTTAGTCCAGTTGGTGTTTTATGCTCTTCTGCTGAAGAAGGAGACTGATATATCCTAAAAATTGCCTACCCATTTGGTTTATCTTTGTAATTGTAGACATTGTGGTCTACACTTTTTTGGTATGGGTGTAGGCCTTGCTCTTTTATCTTCTTTTCAATGAGGAATATTAAGTTGTTGGTTTGAAAGTGATCCAAAATGTCATATTAAATGGAAAATGTAGATTATTAATTATGACAATAATTATTAGGCTATCCCATGGTATGATACAATAACTTCACTTTGAAGACACTGAATATAATCTCACTCTGCCATTTGTAATATGACTTTCATAAGTTTAAAAAGTTTTAGAAATAAAATAAACTTTTATTTTTGATTGGATGTAAAAACTACTCTGAGTGTATAAAAATCATTTACCAGTTTGCTTCAAATGGCAAGCAATAAAAAATTATACAAAAACTATATGCAGAAAGTAGATTGCTAGATTTAGATTACAGGGCACCATTAAAAACTGTTGTGTGTATTTTATAAATATATATATACTCACATTATGATCTTAGGTATGCTTAAGGTTAGATTAGTACTTACATCATAAGGATGAATATATGAAAATTGTATTAATTTTTAAGTCACTTTCAAAAATAATTCCTGCACAAACCCCTTTGCTCATTCACTCAAAATTATTTAAAATAGTATTTCAAACCTGATGGAATCATCAAAGACAGACCCGAAGCAGATGCACTTTTGATCACTGTTCTAGATCGGTGTTTAGTTGAAAACGCGATTCGTAGAGCAGTTGGAGGTTCAGCACATCTTGAACTTTTCTCTTCAATAGGCCCATCTTTTAGAGAATAAAGGTCCATGCTGGAAAAGAAACACAAACACAAATCTAAATAATCTGGGTTTACTCATATTTTTGGAACAATTTAGAACTTTAAAAGTTAAAATACAGTAATTAAGAATTTTCACTTTCATTTGGTAAAACACATATACATTACTTTATTTCTAAGGATTTTAGATGATACAATACCGTTTAACTAGTGTACAACCCAAATGTGGTGCTAAAAAAACAAAACGATGTAACTATGTTGAATTAATGTGTACAGGCCAGTTGGTATTTTTCTCTCTTCAGCTGAAAAATGGGACTGATGTAGCCCGAAAATGTCATAGTTTTGTGTTTCTTTTTTTATTATTGTGAACTTTGAGGCCTACAGTTCTCTGGTAAGTGTGTAGACCTTGCCCTTCTATACTCTTTTCAATGTTTAATCTAAAAGGCCAGTATTAATAATAAAGAAACTGTAGGACAGAAGAAGAAGTATTACCTGACAAATGCATCTTGTATAGAAACAATACATTTATACTAAAACATTCCTTATACAGGATGGAAATAGTTAAAAAAAATAAGTGTAAATAATTATTATCATTGCTCCACTCCATCCCATATCAACTTACAGCAGTTGGACTGAAAGATTGACAAATGAGTGTTAAGTTGTTAGTTAACACGTCAAAGCTATCTATACCAGCATTAATAATTACATTCAACAAGATAATATGCAAACATTATATTTTTGGAGAAAATATTGTTGACATTGTCATACTCGGTAAATTTGATCTTTTATAACATTTGAATATATACTAAATAGGTTCCATATACATCTAATCATAAATGTGTTGTCACATTGACAAATGAGGCAAATCAGCTTAGAAGATAATAGATGCTACTAGTGTTATCATTTATTTTTTGTAACTTAGTATCCCTTTTTAAAAATTGGCTATACTTTTTGTATATTTAGAAATTTGTTTATAAAGGGGGAGCCATTATGAGCCAAGCTTGCGTTCTAAAGATTTCAGGAATTCTTTCTAAAGAAACATATACTATGGACATAGAAAGAGTACCAGGCTGGCCATTCAAACTCTAGAATAAATTTCTACATGATTACATTGCAAACATAATCACTGTTTATTTATAACAAACAAGAAATCTATACTCATACACTAGACAACTTAAGTGTAAGTGTGCGGCAGCATTCATTTGACAAAACACACACACACACCAGTATTACTTCCACTGCGGACACACACCTACACATCACATGTCATTAGTCATTACATATACATTTGCTAGAAAGATAAATTTACCTATATTTTAAAAATCACTTTTACTGATTTTTCAAAAGGCTTTTCCTCTGGTTGTGAACCTTCGAACCAATAATTCCTAATTCACAATGTCTAGGCTCGTTTAGTATTGCAATCTTACATAATTCAGTATCCTAAAACCATTATGTTTTAAAATACTTTAAATTACTTCAAGATGGCTCTTTGTTAAAAAGTAAAAACCATTACTTCCCCTCTTTAGTTGGGAGACTTTTCCAAAAACTACCACAGGTAAGAGCCTTCCTTCTACCCTAATAATATTCAAGGTACAGCTATTTCAAGCTCAATGATCTTAAGGCTAATTTGAAAATTCAAAATATTGAGAGGGCTGCTTTTAAAAAAATTGAATTTTGCCAGCATTTTAAATAAAAATAATTATAGCTCACATTATAGTTTTTCACAGTTTCTACTAAGCATTCTTTAAAAAAGTTACCCACAAAAGGCTTAAAAAAAATTTTTTCCTATACAAATGTGGCTACACTTCTCTCTAAATTCAAACTTACACATTTCTAGAACATTTGCATGATTTAGTACACATACTTTAGCCCAAACATACACAAAATTTTGATCTTTTATAAAAAATAAATTTAATCTTAACTTCAATTTCATTCATGATCTGAATGACTTTATAACAATTTGTTGAGCTTCTATTAATTTATTGTTTGTATGTATGTTGATTTGATTGAAAATTATATATAATTTATCACATGTGTGGCTTGACAATAACGCGTTTTTTTTAAGTTTCAGTTTAGTTATTAGGTAGTGAATAACAACATTATTTTACCTGGTTGCAAGGGTTGGTAATTTTAGAAAACATTATTTTAAAGATAAATTTGTAATTTGAAATAAGTGTGATGACTTCTATTAATATTAATTTTAAACTAAGTATTTGATTTAAGTTTATAACATAACATTAGGTAATTGACAGAACAAATAAATAGTTTAAAAAGATGTTAAAAATTGTCAGAAAAAGCATTTATAATATTGTTTAAATAGAGAGTATTAAGACCAACAAAAATTTAAAATCTGAAATAAGAGGATGTTTCCTAGATTGTGTGAATAGTTTCAACTGTCTTTTTACCATTAAAGATTGGTATTAACTAATGTAAATCTGACATATTATGTGTATAGTTTTGTATACTACGTGGTGGTTTAAGTTGCAAGGATTACATTAGCATTTTATCTTGCTGCAGATTTATTTCTATTAACACCTGCATCCTTTTTTTGAAGATACATTGTTGTTAGTCACTGACCCACCTCAGCATTAAAATTAAATCCTAGCTTATCATTATCACCAGTTTCAACTGGTGTGAGCATTGCTGACAATGAAGTCATGACTTGGGAATAATATTGATTGTGTACTTAGTTTATAAGTCTGTGTATAGCTAAGTTTTGTGCTATAACTTTATAAAATTTATTTTTGTTCATCCAAAAACCTTTCTCAAAATGTCAGGGAGAAGATACTCCCCATGTTTCAGAGTATTTAATCAAAATGTTTTACCTGATAATGCACCCAGTTTGCAATCAAATTAAAAATGTTTAGTTTTGGTAAACTGTTAAACTAACCAAACTTGAACAAACCATTCTAAAGACTGGCCCAAACTTGACACTTTAATATAAATCATTGTGTTTCATTCCACTTCTGATGTGTTAAACCCATGACCTGCTTTCGAGCAGAGCTCGTCATAACTTAGTACGCCACACATATACTTTGACGAGCAAGGTCCGCACATTGCATTGTGTTCTCGCTTATACTCCATAGATGGCAGGAGCTGTATGGATAAAATTTGGCAGTTATATTCCTTATATTTCAAACAAATGTTTTGTTAATTTTTGTGTATTTTTTTAGGTTTTTTTCTTATTTCTTTCATGAATTGCAGGTGTTACTGCCATTGACGGCAGGAGTTTTATAAATAGAACTTAGCAGTTTTATTTCTTATTTTTCTAACAAATGTTTTGTATATTCTTGTGTATTTTTTTTAAAGTTTTTTCCCTTATTTATTTTATGAATAGCAGGTTACTTCCATAGATGGCAGGAGCGGTATGAATAGATAGAACTTGAGGTTTTATTCATTATATTTCAACCAAAACTTTCACATAGTTTTTTTTAACCAAGAGGTGTTACTCAATTATTAATACAGTCAAGCTATGAAATGGCGTCAACTAGTAAAGGGAAAGTTTCTCAGCTTAAATACTGGCTTACTGAAGAAGAAATGACACAGATACTTTGTGATTCTGAAAATGAAAATGATTTAGTAGATACTAGTGATAATGAGAATGTATATTTTTCTGATGATTATGATAGTGAAAGTGTAGAGCTAACTGAAGGCGTCAGCCATATTAACATAGATAGGCCTTCTGAAAGTGATAGCTATTTTGACAGTAGTGATTCAGACAATCAAACAAATGTAAGCAAAGAAAAATTATTGAGGAAAACAACACTTTATGGGGTAAATCAACACTATGCTTTATAAATAATTATATGTTATGTATAAATTTGATTTTTCTTGAACAAAGTATATACACTCTAGAAAAGTAATCTTTGTCAATAATAGTTATAATTTGCTATGATAAAAACATGAATAATGTGGAAGAAGGGGGAGGAATATAAACTGAAGGATATGGGGGAAATAATATAAGTGGGAGGGGAGTGAAATAAATAAAATAAAGTGATAAAGGAGAGAAAGAGAGAAAAATAAAGGATGACGAGAAGTGCTGGGAGGGAGGGAGAAAACAGGTAAAGTGGGAGGGAGAAAGAGGTAAGGTGGGATGGAGAAAGAATGTAAATGGGAGGAGGGAGGAGATAAAATGATAATCTAGCATGACATAAAAATGCTGTTTAGGGCATTAAAATTGCAAATAATTATAGAATTCATACCAGTTAAACTAAACTTGTGCATTAAGTATTTTGAGGTAAATTTAAATGGTAATCCTGATGTAAAACACAGCCAGGTTAAATGATAAGTCAAGGGGTTAAAAATCCTGCTGTAATGTAGGAATTTTAATTTGAGCAAATAAGAAAATAGCACAACACTCTTGCACATGCCTTAATATTTCACTCAAATGGTTGCATCCCCAAATGATGTGTTCACTTAAGCAAGCTTGATGCAACAAAATATATGGTCAAATCCTTTTATAATAACCAAATCTAGTTTAATGTGTTAAAACATTACTATAAGTGTAATACTAATATACATGCGTGGAAATGGTAGCTCTTTACCTGGAGAACCAAACACAAAAAGTGTATTTATTCAAAAACAACTAATAAGAGTTTGATCAAATTTAACTAAGTTATAGAGTGTAAGATAAAGTGTAATAGTCCATAAAGAGTTGCCATTGGTTTCTTAATACTAAAGTCCATGTATTTTCCAAAAGATAAACTCATTTATTTAGACACTTTAAAATAAGTATAGAGTAATGAAATTTAATTTTTCATAAAAATGAATATTAAGTAATCATATCAATGAGGTTTTTTAGAAAAGGATGGTTTAATCTGAGGGAAATTTATGCAGCTACTACACCACATTATGTTTGAGCGGGGGTGGGAGGGGGGACCTAAAGAGATGAGATATGCATTTTATTCAGTGTCATTATTTCTTCATTGTGAAGGCTGCTATTCAAATATAGTGTTTTTTTAATATTCATTTTAAATTCCCTGTGTTTTCCCAGTTTTAGAGGTGGGTGGCAACACTCCCTTTAGATAGGTCCTGAGATTATTAAGACATGGGCATTCCAAGAAGAGGGTAAAGTAGTTTATTGATAAGTCTGTACCAAAGGAGTACTATATTATCATAATATACATAAAATAATAATTTACCTGATTTGGTTATCTTCCACAGATATAGAAAAGCGAGGCAATGCTTCTTTAGAGTGAAGCCTTCGTTTTCTTTGAATTTGAGGAGATACATCATCACTTTCTGTCTGAGATGATTCAGGCGTACTTAGGTTAGCGACCTTTCTCTCGCTTAAGTCATGAATGCCTTCAATTTCAGGAGTATCGGGATTACCTTCAAAATTCGAAGGAGATGATTCAGAATGGTCAGATTGACCTGAATCTCCCCGCGAGAATGATTTTCTTAATATACCATCTTCAAGCTCGTCAAACGGACCAAGTCGAGTTTGTACTTTTCGATATTGAGGTGAACATGATGAAAATGATCCAAATAATGGAGACTCATCTGTATCATCTGTATCTTCCCCAATATCATGATTGTATCGATCCATGCGAGCTGAAAACACATTTTAAAAGTTTATAAACTCTTAAATTATTGTGCTCATGTAATTTTGAGCTGATTTAATGTGCAGATACTGTATAGATTAATATATTCAAAAGTAAATGTTTTATTAAGTATATTATTAAGCCATAGACAAAGTTTAATTTAGAATGGTTGCTCTAACACTATTGATCTAGTGAACTTTATATGATATTTTGGCAGGTTGGAGAATAAATCTAAGGTTTTTAAAAAAAAATCTTAATTATTTTCTAACCTCATTTATTATGGCACTTCTGACTTAAATACCGAGTTTATAATGTATGTAAACTATACTTTTTAAATCATACATTTATTTATAATCGATACCAAATGTTTATAAGATTTATTTTTAATATCAATTTCAGACATAAAAATTTTTAGGACTGGCTTGCCTATTTGAGCTAATGTACCAATATAAAGTATACGTGTGAACTGATAATATTCTCTCTACTGAGCAAAACAATAGATCTTATTTGGAAGGGACATGCTCATGAGATAATAACATGACATATATTATATTCTAGAGATAACAATTTTATCATAAGTTCGTTTATATGTATACTTATTCAAAATAAAATATTTAAATATTTAGCTAAATGAAGACTGGAAATAATAAATGATCAAAAGTCCCCCTTTTTTTTTAGTTAAAATGTTAGTGCCATGCTTGATAACATGGTGAATGTAAAAAAGGCCAGAGAGCTTTCATATAGCTCAAATAATTGATGATAGATTTCGATAGTGATGAACATCCTGGCAGAGTTTCATGGTGAACGCTTTAAGTGCCACAGTTGGCCCAACCATCATTACATCATTCAGTTAAGTTAGTGTTGTGTTGACAGTCACCCGTGCAGTGTCTTGATTATATTCGATCAATCAATCTTGTGTTTTTATGATGTCTGAACAGCTGCAGACATTGGTTACAAAATAGTCATCAGTGAAAACCACCAAAATCAAGGTTCTTCAAGAAAGACAACGACTAAAGCAAGCAAGCAAAAAAAATAAGGTATTGGAAAAACATCTTCCATTTGGTGAAATCACATGCAAAACTACTATGTGTGTAAGACCTTGACAAGTGAACGCCATGAATCTCTTTTTGTGCAGTTTAAAAAAATTAGTAATCAGGATCAAGGTATTTACATTCTGAACAGATTGAAAATCGGTGAAGTCAGCTGGCAAAGGCATGGGACCTACAAAGATCCTAGTGAGAATACTATATTTTATACAGTGCTGAGTGAAAAAAACAGTTCTCTGATAATGACAAAATGTAGTTCGAGTTCAAATAGTGCCCTTCCCAAGTTATCAGTAATCTGATCTCGATCAGTAAAATTAACAGACTGTGCTTAAATTTATGTACATTTTCTTTTTTTTATGTTCAGTAAAAAAATATTAATTCTTTTAAGTTTTCATGTAAATTTCCAATAAAAACTATGTTTAGATTTGTTAAATTTTAAAACCTAATTTAAACTTAATTCAAAAATAAATAAGAAAAGGAATGAAACAAAAAATAAATAAAAAACAATAAACAAAAAACAGCTGTTCTAAAAGAATGGAGGATGACTGTAGACGATGTAATTGCCAGAAATTTGGATAAAATTTTTACTTCATTTTCTTACAATTTTGGATTTTCATCATTTATCATTTCATTTCATCATATCATTTCAATCTTCAGCTGTTCTGCTATGATTGCGTCTATGATTAAGATACTCTATGTCGCTACCCTGGCCACCCTCTTGTTCTTCTACTATCTAGATAGCTTTCAGAAGGGGGAGGTAAACAAAGGCATAGGTAAAATGTTTTTAAGTTTAAAAAAAAAAATAAAAGTGCAAGTTTACTACAATGTTATTACAGAAGTTGTGATGAAGTTCTTAACACTAATTAAAGATATTGAAACCTTAAGACTGTTTTGCCAGTAGAACCAAAGCGGCCTGCCGATGATACTACCTGCTGCGTCCTGAAATAGCCGAGCTTGCGCTCACCCTGCGGCCCGGATACCTCCGTCTAATCTGATGACCAATCACTTTTAGTGTAAAACCGAATGGGGGCTCCCTGCCCAAAATTTTGATAAGTTAGTTACCTGAAAGGGGTCACTTACTGCAACATGTTCTTGAACATAGTGCCTATTCACCATTATGTAACATCCAACATGGTGGTTACTAAGGAATGCTTGAATCGACACTCTGGGCAAAACCGTCAAGATATTGTCGATGTTTATTATTAATTAACAAAGCCGAAACAACAAAATATTATTAACAATCACACTAGAGACCATTAAATCTATTACAATAGACTTCTAAGCCATGCAGAGGTATTAAATTAATTTACATCCTCCAAAGAAGTACTGGACACAACTGAACCACTACTCTGTTCCATGATGAAAAGAAGGTGAAGCACCAGTATTTATCTGTACTTGAAATTTGCATGCCTTAGTTGCAATTATGTTTCTATTGATGTATATGTTAAATTTAGTGTACACACAGTTAGTTATCATCTGGTTAACAAATCTAGAATTTAAATGAGAATGGAAATGGATATTCTAATGAAACTTGACCACTTGTTTTTGATTATAAAGATATATTATAATGAAACAAAATATCAAATTATTAAAATAAATGAATATAAGAATCCCTGATGTAACAAAAAGAAAATGAACATGTTTACAAACTTTTTGATTGGTATGAAAATACATTTCAATGTGCTAAAATAAAAACTCACTATCAAAATAACTTGTATCTTCTTCATGATCTATTTGGGGTACAAATTCGGCTTTCTGTCTTAAAAGTGAATTCCAATCCACTCCGTCAAAGTAGGGATGTTCCTTTACTTCTTGTGGCCCACTAGTTCCTAGCCTTTCTCGAGGATTTTGTTGTAACAACGTGGTTATGATGTCTTTTGCCTCTTGCTGTACAGGCCAATCTTCCTCATCTGGCCATTCAATATCATCTAGAATACAATTAATATAATAAAATGCTATACAATTCTTTACCATACAATTTTCATCACACATTAAGACTGATAATTTAATTACAGCAGTTCAAATAAGGTAGTGTGAGGATTATACATAAGTGAGTGATGAATTAAAAAAAAAGCTTAAATCATCTTATAAATTAACATCTAAGCACATTAAATTTCTGCATCAGATATGTGGTTAATATTGTATGTATTTTTAGGAAGTACGAGATATTTATTTTTATTTGCCATTTACTAACTGATTAAAAGCAAATAAAGAATGACCTATCGCTTGTGGCTAAAGATAATAAACTAGATATTTGAGTTTTCAATACTGTCATGAAAATTGGACATAGATAATATAAATATATATATTTTGATTTTAATGACTAGTTACGAACAAATTCCAAATTTATATAAAGTGAATGAATAAAACAGAAATGTTCTTTAAGTAAAAAACCATTTGCTGTATTTTTAGGGAGCATAACATATCATCATGTTCTAAAGTGAGTTTTAAATGAATACTTTTGATAATATAGCATCTTCAAAGAACCCCTTACCACCCTTTAATTCCATTATATACATGCAATGGTCATTGACTGGTTAGGTGAATAGAGTTCCTTTACCAGGTAATATCTATGTTGCTTATCAGTCTTGAAATTGAAATGACCTATGCATGTCCAGTGAAATTACTTTTAGTCAATCTTCCTAATAAATGCATATTTGCTTCATTTCTCAAATTGAGATGGAAGGTAAGAATGAAGCTGGGAAAGAGACATACAAATTAAGCTAGCATGATTCGAGTACACCCATGAGCAAGGCACAGATTTTCCTTCCTACAGGTACTGTGGCTCAGAAGAGACCATTTATGAGTTTTGTCAAAATATTTTGCAACTGAAAGATATATATATATATATATATATATATATATATATATATATATAAACCTAATGAAAACTAAATATATTCGTAAATAAAAGCCTGTAACCCAAATGGGCAGTAAACCATGATACTAAAAAAAAAAAGTTGAAGATTTGGCAGAGCAATGCTGGGGTGTTTGTTTGACTCTGAATTTGGAGACAAAGATTGAATCCTGTCAAGTGCACTGGTGGTGATTTTAAAGGTTTCACATGTTTTAAGTGCATTCATCAACAGAATGAAGTATCATCTCTACCAAATTTATTGTTATTAGCTTCCGCACTCACAGAAGTATAAGTTGTGGATATCCCAAATGGGCTTAAAGATATGTAGCAATACAAACAAATCGTTAGTAACATTTATTTTTCATAAAGTTTAATATAAAATCTAAAATCTAAATGTGAATTCAAGGAAGAGGATTCTCTAATAAAGGACAGGATCATCTTGGGAATCCAAGATAATAACCTTCAAGAGTGCTTGCTTCGAGAGCCGGACCTAACCCTAAAGAAGGCTGCAGAGTTCTGTAGAGCCGCTGAAGTCAGCAGACTACAGGTGAAAGCCCTTCAGGAAAAAAGTGTAGAATCGGTGAAGGTGAATAATAAAAGTGTCAAAGCTGTAAAAAGACCCATTGATAATAATAGGCCTAGTGGAAGTGGAATTGTTCAAAGTTATGATTTTTTTTAAATGTGGTTATACACACAAGCCAAGAGCTTGTCCAGCATTTAGGCAGGTATGTTCTAAACGTAAGCAATTGAATCATTTTGCTAAGCTATGCAATTTTAGACCTAGAAATAGGCAGGTAGATGAAGTGCTAGAAGTTGACCCAAATAATGAATAGAAAATGATCAAATATCTAATGGAGACTGGAAAAGTGAAGCAGGACCTAGGCTAGAAAGTGAATTTTCTAATCATTTGTTGTATTGATAAAATTCAAACAGGCCTAACTAGTATTGACAACGTAGAACTAAATTCTGAGGTTAAAATTGACAGCGTAGGAAACACTGTTTCTTGGTTTGAAACCATTTTGTTGGATGAACAAAAAGTTAAATTTAAATTGGATACAGGAGCAGAAACTAGTATTCTTCCCATATGTGTGTACAATAAACTAGAGAACAAAAACAAGTTAACTGAAACTAATGCTATATTGGTAACTTTTTGGGACAAAAATAAAATTAAGCCTGAGGGAATAGTAACAATAAATTGCATTACATTATTTGGGTCCAATGACTATTTGGTTGTAACTGATTACTATACTAGATGGATAGAAATAGAAACTTTAAAAGGTTAAACAGCTAATAATGTAATTCAAAAACTCAATTCTATATTTGCTAGATTTGGAATACCATACATTTTGATCTCAGATAACATGCCTTTCAACAGTTTGGAATTTATAAATTTTTACTTAGATTTTGATTTCTTAACTGTAACCTCAAGTCCACTTTACTCTCAATCTAATGGACTTGCGGAAAAGTCAGTTTCAATAGCTAAAAATATGCTTCGAAAAGCTTACGAAGGAGGTCAAGATATTTTTATATCACTCATGGAATACAGAAACACTCCAATTAAAGATATAAACTTATCTCCAGCACAACTTATGTTAAACAGAAGGATTAAAAGTAAAATACCCACCTCATCTAACCTACTTAAACAAAATAATTATGATAACAATATCAAAGCTAAGCTTATAGCAAAAAGCCTTAAGACAAAGATGTGGTATGATGGGGGTGCTAAAGATTTACCTGATTTACAACCCAACAAATCAATTTTAATACAAAAAGACAAAGTTTGGGAACCAGGTCAAATAGTAAACAAACACTTCACACCCATATCTTTTATTGTAAAACAAAGTGATGGTAAGGAAATTAGAAGGAATAGGAAAGGATTAAGGAAGTCAGTGAATCCACCTCCATCCTTTCATAATCCAGAGCCCAGCAAAATGATCCAATCCCTCAACCTCCAATATGTAGTCCTAGACCTATCCAACCTGAGACTATTCCTACAATACAGCAAACCAGTCCTCAACCAAAGTCACCTACATCACTAACTATGCCAAAACTTGCATCTCCTAAAATAACTTCTAGAGTTGGTAGAATAATAAGAAAACCTATGAAACTAGATTTATAAGATAAGATAAGTTTTGATATACCAGTGCAATGTTTAAATTAACTTTGTTGGAGGGGAGATGTTGTATTTTATAAAATGTATATGTTGTATATTTGACTAGAGTAGTTGAGTCACATGACTATAGCAGTTATGAAATATTGTGAGTGATATATATATATATATATATATATATATGAATACAGAGAAGGAGAAGGGTTGGCTTTTGTAAATAATCAAGTGTATTGTGTACCTTACATACAAATAAATAAAATAATAAAACACAAACATAACAACAGCTATTGATGAAAAAATATTATAGTATTTTCATCCCATAAGAAAAGTGAAATAATATTGAATATTGACTTAGTATAGCAATAAGATTTATTTGCCGACTCTTTGGCATAACTTTGTTTTGTTTCTAACAAAATAACCACAATAACAATCAAATTATGAAAGTAATATTAAATAATGTATAATATGTATTAGTTTTTATTCAATTACATGTCAAAAAATATATTTGACCACAGTTATGGTGAGCTTAGAATAGCTTACACCCCAATTTCAGTTGTGCCATTGACAAATGTTAGGTCTTACATGATTCAAATTAAATTCTTTAAAAGTGAATTAACTTTATTTTAATAAGCTAATCTAAAGTCCCTTAAATAATATATCCATGGGATAAGCTAGATATCAGTAACAGTCTTAGGCATTAGCTAAAAATATGCCACATCTAAAGTTAGATCCAAAGCAAGAAAATTATTACTTAATAGCAATAAAAAATTTAAGCAAATTTTCAATTTTTACTTATGTCAACATTATATTGTAATGCCCTCAATTGTGAGCCCTTATTTTGTTTGAATTCTGTACTATTTTTATTAATGTGTTTTCATGTAAAAGACTGCTAGTAAGTTTATTTACATACTTTATCCAAGAATTAGTGCAATTTTGAAGATTACTATTTCTATTAAATATTTTGAATTTGGGTTTTATCTTCATTTGTACAATTGTTTTAATTGGCAATTTTGTTATTTTAACGTACTTAAGCCTTTCAGGCAATTTAAAAGTAAATACAATGTTATTTTACCAAATTTACTTACTGGGTGAACTGGACAGATACCGAAGGGAAAAGTCACAGTGTATATCACTGTCTATTTTCAATACTTTGGTATCACTGATGTGGCAGATTATTTCTGTTCAAACAAGTTTGAAAATTTTCTGATGTATTTTGGGATGCTACTGTTTCGCCAAGCAGAAGACAGAGAACTGAGCACCACCTATTGTCATTGGTTCAGAATATGACATGACATGAAAGGAGTCTCCGACGCCAGCAAAGAGGGGAAAGAGGGGAGGTTGGATGTGCTCAGAGAAACAGCGTCCAGGATGTTTCCTATTATATGTATTTTGACTTAACAGGTGATAAGACGTATCACAAGTATTAGATTCCAAATGTAGTAAGATGCCTTTATATGAAAATAGATTTAATAAGAGATCAGAAGCATATTGTGTAAATTGTGTACTTCTATTTTATTAATAAGTTGTTGTAAATTGAGATTAAAATAAACGCTAAAGTAATATATGAAATGAACTAATTGTTTATCTTTGTTGTTAATCTTTTTAGAGAATAGATTTACAACCTTATGCGTGGAGAGCGGAATGATTTTATCAGCACATTGGTAAGAATGCAAATAACAGTACAGCTAGAAAACTGTGCATACTATAACAAAAGGAAACAGCACCAAAGGGAGAGAACATCGTGGGATGTTTCATTTGATGCACAACTGAGGGGTGTTTCATTCGGCAGCCCAAGCAAGGGGCTGTATCCCATGTAGAACATCCTGCAGCGCCCGTAGGATATTTCATTTGGAGCCCACTGTGGGGAAAGCATGGATTGTTTCAATATTTTCACTAGACTAGTTTATAATTTTGAATGAATTTCTGTAAAAGATTTTTTTATGGATTAAATTTACATTTCAGTGAGCATACACTTAATAGAAACATAATGTTTAATGTGATACATTTGTTGTAGTAAGATGACTAAATTTAGCTTCTAATTATTATAACACATATTGATTGAATGATTAATTGCCTAGGTGTAGAAACAAACACATCCTATGTGTGAGTGATGATAAAGAAAAATAGCACCTGGACAGAAATTTAAATCCTGGCTCGATGGGTTTATATGCCAACAGCTTTAACAACTGAGCTACCAAGGTTCCTGTATCAGCCAGTATATCACTTAAATTTATTAAGACCCACTTCAGTGGCTGCATGGTCTATGGCGCTACTATCATAGTAGATCAGACTGCATATGACAGGGAGGTATGAGGTCGGGTGTACTGAGGGTGGTTTTCCATAATTGTTAGTAATATGTGGTGCTAAAAAAACTAGCTCAACCTCCAAACATACTCAAATAGATAGCTGGTGTCACCACTTGATTCAAGAATTCCAATGCATTTCAGCAGTGTCATAAAACGGGGGAGTGGGAAGTAAAGTTGGATCTAAAATGTATTGCTACTTTATAAAAACCAACATATATTTTGAATGAAAGCCAGATGGATTCATAGTGTTAATTTAGAAAAGAAACCCTTTTCCAAGGAATTTATACTTGTGCCCAGGCTTTACCAACTGACCCCTCTGTCAACCGAGCAACTGAGCTATTCAACTTATGGTCCTAGTCTGTGTGTCTCTTCCTTATCTCAACCTTCTAAAATGCTCGGCTGCTTGGCATAACAGTCAAGGTAGAAATTTCCTGAGTCGGGCTACAAAATCCCACACCTGTAGCATTCTACAGGCTCATTTCATTGGTTCCATTTCACCAGGTTTATAAGTTCATTCGCGAGTCATGACAATGACTCTGTACTCAAACAACAAATCAGCCCTGTCGAAGACAACCTGGTTTGGCACAATTGTCAAATCAGATGTCCCGAGTCGGGCAACAGCCGAACGGATAAAGTCATTGATACCATGCAATGCACTCTTGGAACAAGTGGGGGTACTACTTTGCTGTTTGAGTAATTGACAAGTTTACATAGTCATATTACATACGGGCTGGGGTGAGAACACGGAATGTTAATTTAGTAGAGCAGTCAGAAAACCAAAGTTCAAATCCCTGTGTAGGTGTTATGTTTTTTAATCAATAACTAGAAACTATTCTATGGTAGAATTAAGTTAGAAGTGTAAAATCCTAATGTGTACTTAGACGCGGTGCTAAAAAAAATGAGTTAGAAACTTTGGTTTATAAAAAAAAAAACGGGGTGTGGCCGTGTCATGAACACGGCCGTGTGTTGTAAGTGAATACGTTTATGTAACGGGTTATATTTTTTTTTAAATAAAATATTTTTATTTATGTATTTAGGATAAAAGCAAGGAAAGAAATAATTATTTTGTTACAATATAACTTTATTAATTATAGGTCTGTGATATGAAAAGTACGACACAAATGGCATACAAGATACATCGAGATTTCTGGTATTCTAACACCTTATTATATTCACTGTCACTACTTTAAACTAATGTTTTACATACAATCGATAGATTTTTGATAATATTTTTTTATTCTAACACCTAATTATATTCACTGTCACTACTTTAAACTATGGTTTTATTTACAATCGATAGATTTTTGATAATATTTTTTATTCTAACACCTTATTATATTCACTGTCACTACTTTAAACTAACGTTTTATATACAATCGATAGATTTTGATGACAGCTGACTATTAAAACTTAAACGAACATCGTAGCTTCTCCGAGTCAAAGTTATACTAATTGCAAATCTCGATACGCAGCAAAATAACCTCAAAATGGCGGCGCTTCTCCCTCCACCGCGCGCGATGTGTCACTCTTCTCGCGTATCGTAATGCATTCTTTGATCCTTTAGCTATCCAGTGGTTTAATTTAATTTTTGATGCAGAGGATAGATTCGAAACTACAACGCCAAACTGTATCCCCCGATTTTGTTATCATTAGATTTTTTGGATTGCCCCCGTATGGTAACGAATTTAAAGACGTATTCACGTCAAAACTACAGCAGTTTACATTCTAGTTCGTTACACATTGTGTCTCAACATCAACACATCGTGTTCTCAACACCTAACGAACTCCATGATTATGGTGCGCTGATTTAGCACCGAAACATGTCGGAAAATTAGAGTTCCTGTAACCATCATCAACACAGGAACACTGTTAAAAAGGAGTAAGGGACGTCAATTCTTCCAAAAAAGACTTAGATACATGTTTATATAATTCTTTATAATCTCTTAAAATTAAATAAGGTTTCTAATCAATGTAGCCCACATTATATTAGTTTATTTTATCTCCTCCACTTTTATTTTTAACTGGTGTAATCGAATTTACCCCTCCATTTAACTTATTTTAATGTTTATGTAATCTGTCACCTTATTTCTAATAATTGGTATTTCTCAGTATATCATATCACCCTATTTAACTTTTTTAACTACTCTATCTCACTGTATTTAATGATTTGAATTGTAATTTTTACTTTATTATTCTGTTACTTTGTTCCACTTATAACAATTTATTCTATAGCTTAGCTTATTATTTTTAATTAAGCCATTCTATTTGTTATGNTTTATACTTAGCTTATTATTTTTAATTAAGCCATATTTCATTCTAATTGTTATTACCATATTACACCTATTGTTTTGTTAGATTCTTGACTTGCAGGTTTATTTATAAATATTGTCAACCATATATTTGTAATTCATTTTACTAGCCCCCCTTTGACTCATATTATTTTATATGTTTTAATTTAACCTAAGATTCTTATTGTAAAATGATTTTAACGCATTAATTTCACTTTCCATTGATTTAACTTTTTAGCTTTTTCTTTCTCATTAATCTTTTTATCAATCACTATCTAAGTCTTTAGTTTTAATCTATCAACATTCCTTACGTAAGATTATTTTAGAAATTTTTCTAAAATGTTATCTATTTAATTATGATAACAAATTTAAAGTAGTCATCAATGCTCTCGAGAGACTGGCCAAAAAATTGGCATTGAGATTTATAAAAAATAGAATAGTGAATGAGGAACAGAAACTGCATTCAGGAGGTTATTCAACGTGAGTCACTGCTTCGCATACCTTTATGAAGCAAGCAAACCAGTAGGCTAGCGAAGGTTTAAGAAACCGGCTCGATTTGTTTATAAACAAACTAATCAAAACATTCAGCGAATAAAACTTTAGTGCAAATTTGTTAGAAAATTTGGGCATGTATTATCAGAATGCCATAAACTCAAGAAGAAGCCGAGTGAAAATGACAAATATATCATGGTGATAAACAAGATTACCAACAATGGCACAGAAAATTTGCCTGGATCTAAATGAATATTAGTGTTAAATTAGTATACTATCAGGGAGGCGAAAACTGTTAAGTTTCCTTTCCCCACAATTTAAACATATAATTTGTTGGCCGATGTACAATTTTACAAATATTTGGAACTACTAACCAATACATGTGTTTTGGTACTAATAATTGTTAATCAACTGCATAAACCTTTTACATTTTTGTTAGGATGGTAGGGATAAGAAAGTATGAGAATAGGACTTCAAGCAGTAAAGATTATTAAGAGCCGGGCATTTGGGCAGTGAAAAGTAAGGAATACCTTAGCCAGTTCTTACTTCTTCTAAATACACGAAGAGTGTACATGTTCTACTACAGTATTTTAGTAGAGAAATATATTATATCAGTACAAGAAAATATGCAGGAGAAGTGAGAACATTCCAAACAAGTGAGGTATGTAGGAAATAGATCACAAGGGAAACCAAGAAGAGATAGGAGAAGCAGATACCAGTAAGTATATGATTGAGAGTAAAAGAATGGAAGCACTTAAAGGAGGAAGAAGGGTGGAAGGAAAGATGAGGAAGATGGAGGCATTTTACTAAACTAATCCAGCCAGTCTTGAAACAGTTGATAATGATGATGAGGATGATTGATTATAAATAATATACTAATCACATATTTCAAATTTATTATACTAACATCTAAAGTGATTAATTATAAACATATAACCTGAATAGGTAGTAAGACGCAGTGCTAAACAAATTTACAACAATCTTTTGTTGGGCATATTCAATATAAGTTAACAATAAAACACATCCCTAAAAATATTATTTTTCATTTAAAAAGTCTAAAAAATAAAATTAAATAAACTCAGATGCATATTAAATGTTATTATAATTTTTAACATATTAACATATTATTTAATAAGTTCCAACAAGAGTTTATGCTGAGTAACTAAAAAGACTAATTATATGTTTCTTATATGTTGATATTAAAATATTCCATGTATTTATATAATTTATAATGTGTCCTCTTGTACTTGAACTTTTTCAAATATTTCTAGAACCCCTGAAATAAAATTGGATTAACCTATCAACATGTGTGATGTCAAAAGTAATGGGCTTATAACTACCATTATAGCTTAAGTGTAATCATCAGTCGTTAGTAAAATTCAAATTACTTTCAGAGCTTCTCTATAATAAAATATCTTAATATTTTATTATTGTTTCAATCCAGTGGCCACGTATTAGCTATTAAAATAATTAGAAAATAATTTCTGCTTAACAAAAATACATAACAGGCTATGTTTGTTTTCCCTCAAACAGAGTAACAGTTCTTCTTCATTCCAAAATTTATTACATATTTTAAGTTGCTAACTTCTGAAATAATCTTTTTAAATTCAGCTCCACACTACATTATTTACAACTTAAAAAATTTGCTTATTTAAAAGTTTGCCACAAGTTTTTAAGTTTGAAATTCCCTGACATTTATAGGTTCTCCGATCAAAAATTTTAATTTACTTGGCAATACTTGAGATTTAGTTTAAAAAAAACTGTCTCTTTTTCATTAGAAAAATAATCAGCTATAATCAAGAAATTTGTCTAAGTGGGTTTGAACAAGACTAAGATACATTTTTATTTCATACTTAAGCAGAACTAGTTACTATTTTTCAGAAATTTCAAAACAAATAAACAAAATAACAAATTAAGATTTACTATTACTCAATAGAAAAACTAGTTATTTTACAATCTTATTAAACAATTTTAAGTTCAATGACTGTCTTTAGACCCCATAGTGATAGAAAATTAGAAATAATTATTTCATTTGTTAAGAGAATTTCTTTCATGAACCAGACCAATTGGATATAATTAGCAATTCAAAATCATTACAGGTAAGTCTATAAATCATAAAGTGGAAAAAGGATTGGCCTATAGTTTATTTATTTAAAGAAATATTAATCTTATCATGACTTACAATTTTTATTATTATCTATTCATATGAATTGTAAAATAAAATGAAACACACAAAAGTTTAGATTTTTGATAGTGAACTGGATTTACAAAATTACAAAATAAACCATCCTTTAGTTACATAACTATAGTTTTTTCACAACTACTTATATTTCATGGTTGATTCTCGTAAACTAAACACATTTTAAACATTGTGTTTGGTTAACTAAGATACCACCAGCTAAGGTAAAATACAAGACAAATACCAAGTTGCCAGAAATGAGTTTCAATCTTGATTGAGTCACACACGATAGATCATGTAAACGCATATTTGATTCATTTGTGATGACTGGCAACTGTGAATGCCATGATGGGCTTAGTAGTGCACTACAAATGCAAAGCAGCAGCTCACACAAATAATACCATGTTAAAGTAGTGATCATAGATTAACTTACATACAAAACCAAGTAGGAATTATCATTAAGTGAAGGAAAATATTTTGAGTAAATACTTGGGGGTCATTTAAAGTTATATTCAACTTTGTAAAATGCCTCAATTTTTCCCTTATAAATGATATTTCATTATATTTGCCTGTTTACCAGCTGTGTGGTATGCCTATAAGAGCAAGTGGTTCGGCGGCCAATGGAAGTCACACTTAAAAGATTAAAAAAGCATAATCAACAATATTGAACAGAACCACAATCTAGAGAGACCAAACCATGCCTCTCCAAATAAATATTTCTTTATCTGTGAGCAATGTTTTGCAACATACCATTTACTGTGTGAGCAAATAATTCTTCAGGAGTTTCACCAAAGAATGGAACACATCCTACAAGGAATTCGTACAAAATTACTCCCATGGACCACCAATCTACAGGCTTGCCATAGCCTTGTCTGCAAAATCAAAACAAACTAAAATAATCACAAATTAAATAAACATATATTAAGATTAAAAAAACTTAAAGATTTAATGTAATTGCTTGGATTTTTTTTACTAGGGTATTAAAAGTAAAAGTGGAATTTTACTTTTTCATGAAATAGAAGACATTAGACAAGAAGTGTTATAAGAAAAATGTTTATTCAGAGCTCAAAAATTACAGAATTATGTGCCACAAAGTATTTAATATCTGGTAAAAGAGAAAATCCGTTTACAGTTCCACTTATATAAAGCCTAAGAATTGCCATCATTAATAATTTAGTTTGATTCCTGTGTCTAGGTGTCATTTTTTTAACTTTGGTTAAATGAATACGAGTGAATTACTGCAATTATAATTGAATTATAATATAAATGCGTTGTTTATAAATCAGGGGTGTAGCATCAGGGTGGACTGTGAGACTAAAATCCTTCTAATTGACAGTTAAGGTAAATAAATACCAAAGGTTTATATAATAATGTAAATTTAAGACCCACTCTCAAAGTGATAAAACTTATATAAATGCTTCTTGCAGAGAGAAAATATTATTTATTTCCCTTTTCCTACAAAGACTCGCCTAACTTTGTAGCTAATATATATTATTTTCTTGTTGTCATAACTCCTTTCTGATTCCCACCCCTCTATCTCTACTCCAGGAGTACCGCAGCTAAAGTCGAGCAGAAACTAGTCTCGCCAGGGATGCAAATTGTATTGATGTTTGGATACAGGGCTAGCATATTAATAAATTTGTATTACTTGTAATAATATGCATAAAACCAAACAGTAATAAACAATAATCACCAATGAAATAATAAATGTTATATAAACAATACTAAAACAAATATATTCAAATTCCAATACTTACTTACTCTATGGCATTAGGAACTTGAAAGTTCATTACCACACTCACAAAAGTATGCCACCTATACCTATCTAGAGCTAATTCCATCCAGTTTATCTCATTACACCCTGTCTCTCTGTGACATGTCGTGTGAGGAAACATGAATGATTAATATAAGATTAATATAAGATAGAGCTAATACAAGATATAATAGGTTTATAATGAGGTGGCCCAATGGCTAAATAATTTTATAGTAAAGGAAATTGATAAAACAAAAGAAAAAGGAAAAATAAACTACTAAGAGTAAATTTTATGAAGAAATACCATCAAGGGAAAGAGGAAAACTGTGGGAAGAATCCAATGCACAAGGGAGACATCATCTTCCTTTCTTCTGTCTTCTATAGTAGAATTAGTCACACACACATTTTAACACAAATAGAATAATATTTCAGCTTTGTTGCATTTATCAAACACAAAGAAGAAAGAAAAGATAACACAAACAATGGATTACTCCATTTTGAATTGGTAGGCTCTCTTAATCAAATTTACTCTTAATAGTTTATTTCTCATTTTTCTTTAGTTTTATCAATTTTCTTTATTACAAAATATGTTAGGTAAGATGATTTAAACAAACATTTAAGTCTATTCTTATTCATCATGTACAATTAAAACTCTCACAGGGTGAGGAAGAAAGTGTGGACGCATTTAATGACACTATAGTGTTCCCATTTTAATGATTAAATGTTCCAAATTAAACTTAAAATAACAACAAAAGATTGACAATTTTTCTACATAGTCTTGTATTTAAAAATGTTAGCAAAGGTTAATGTCGAGTACACAAAATTAACATCCAAGACGAACATAGAATCTACAAATACACTTAGTCGGCTAATTAACACAAAAAGGTTAGCGTGAGCACAAAACGACTCGGTCGGTTTGGTTACGGAAAAAGAACTGTGTAAGTGAAAGTTATGTGATTGGCTAACTCGTGATGCTTGCGCTATTACAGCGCCTTTCGTGATTGGTTCAGTGGTTGGATCGTGCATCTTAGTCAGTGTCTCCAACACTTCCCCTCGAGACAACAACTGAAGACTCATCGGGTGCCTTTATCAGTCCCAGGAGATCAACACAGTGCCCATGCTTTGATTTCGTCAAAGCCTTGGTTAATACATCAGCTGGCATCTCTTCCGATGCCACGTGTCCCAGCACCAGTTGACCCGACTCAACAGTCTCTCGTACAAAATGGTGACGAATGTCAATGTGTTTGGTTCGTGCATGGAAGACAGGATTGGTTGCCAGCCTCTGCGCCCCAACATTGTCATTGAGCAGTTGAAGTGGTCCAAATTCCTCCTTTCCAAGCTCGAGCAGGAAACGCTGGAGGTGCACGGCTTCCTTGGCTGCTTCACTCAGGGCCATGTATTCGGCCTCTGTGGTAGATAGCGCAACAGTCTGTTGCTTCCTTGAATCCCAAGCAATCGCACCTCCATTCATGACGAAAACATATCCTGTAAAGGAACGCCGGTCGTCAAGTGATCCTCCCCAGTCAGCATCTACGTAGCCTGTCAATGAGCCTTCCCCACGCTTGTATGAGATTCCCTGGTCAGCAGTGCCCTTGAGGTACCGAAGCACCCTCTTTGCTGCGCTCCAATGAGTACCGTTGAAACAGTCGTTAAATTGACTTAACACACTAGCTGCATGAGATATGTCCGGGCGTGTGGCCACTGACAAATACAACAAGCAACCAACTAGTTCTCGGTATGGGGGTCTCTCACCATCTGAAGTTGACCATACCTCACCCTTCGCCAGCTTCGTCCCGACGTCTAGTGGGGTTGAAACAGGCTTGCAATCCAACATACCAAAGCGTTGAAGGATTTCTTTTATGTACGTCTTTTGACTTACAAATATCCCACCGCCGTTTCTGGAGAAATCCATCCCCAAACAGCGCTTCAGATCACCCAGATCCTTCATCTCAAACATCTTTCCAAGTCTGTCCCCGAAACGGGTAGTTTCTTCGGGGTCACGACATATTATCAAGATGTCGTCGACGTAGATGATGATGATCATGATCTCTTCGTTCCAATGCCTTATATACACACACGGGTCCCCATTGGTGGGTTTCGCGCCCATGGTGCGCAACTCTTTATCTAGACGCTTGTTCCAGGCACGACCAGCTTGTTTTAGGCCGTACAGAGCCTTCTTTACATGGCAGACCCTGTTACCTGTTGCTAACTTGTCTAGTGTGGCTCTCGCCCTGCTGACGGTCTGATCCTTGCGTCCTTTACTGCTCACTATGTGCTCTAGGACTTCTTCAAAACGATCTGGTACCTCCATGAATACCTCCTCATCCAGTTTCCCGTTTAAATAAGCTGTTTCCACATCATACTGGCGTATGTGCATATTGTTCTGGGCTGCAAATGCAACAACCAACCGTATTGAATCTAGTCGTGCAACTGGCGCATACGTCTCGTGAAAATCCCTGCCGTACTGTTGAGCATATCCCTTCGCCACTATCCTGGCTTTGCGCTTCTCCAGAACGCCGTTTGCCCCGTACTTATTTCGTAGCACAAAACGACTGCCGATCACCCTTGACGCTCTTGACCTGTCCACTAGATCCCATGTGTCCTTTGCAAGAATTGACTCCACCTCATTTGCCATGGCCAACATCCATTCGGTTGAATCCGTACTTGTCATTGCTCGAACAACTGGAACTTCAGTCATAAAAACAAAGTCATCCTTGACGACATGATTCGCCATTGCATAGACTCTGGGGGGTCTTCCGGGACGTCCGGTCCGCAGTACCCTTGGCCTTCCTGGACCTCTTCTTACAGCGTTCAATGGTTGTTCTGGGGGAAAACCTTGGAAACCCTCAGCGTCTTCGTACTCGTCGTAACGTTCCTCTGGTAATGGCTCTTCGATTGGATGATGCGATTCTTGACTATTAGAGAGGTTGATCATGACGTGTTGATCTTCACTCTCCGTGGCGTTAAGATCAACTGAAGAACTTGACAAATTTGGGGACTTGTCCTGCGGGAGGAAGTCCTCCCAATTCTTCGATGACTGGATCGTAGTCCTGTCCATGAAAATCACATCTCTGGATACCTCGATCTTCCTCTGCTCCGGTAGCCATACCCTGTACGCCTTTGACTCTGAGCTATAACCTACGAAGATGCCTTTCTTTGATCTTACTTCCAGCTTCCCCTTGCCCGGCGTTCTGTCCATGACGAAGACTTCGCTCCCAAAGATCCTAAAGCTGGACACGTCCGGTGGCTTCCCGAACCAAACCTCATACGGGGTTCTTCCCTTTAGTTTACTTGTTGGTGACCTATTGCGTATGAAGTTTGCGGTGTTGACGGCCTCCGCCCAAAAAGTCGGTGGCAGTCCGGACTGGATTAAAAGGCAACGTGCCATCTCCATCAGTGTCCTGTTTCTCCTCTCAGCAACTCCATTTTGCTGTGGGTTGTAAGGTGCAGTCAAACGCCTCAAGATGCCGTGTTTTTGGAGCAGTTGGTCAAACTGTTTGTTGACATATTCGCGTCCGTTATCCGACTGTAAGCACTTAACCGACTTTCCCTGTTGGGTGCTCACAAGTGCCCTGAAACTATCAAACTCATCCATCACTTGGTTCTTTTGCTCGATGAATCTCACCTCACACCATCCTGAAGAGTCGTCTATGAACGTAGCGAAGTAGAGCTTCTTTCCGTGTGAAGCGACTCGCATTGGACCACAAATGTCTGAGTGTATGAGCTCACCCAGTACTGACACTCTCTCTGAAACCCTTGGAAATGGAGTGCGACACATCTTCCCCTGGAGACAAACACTACATTGAAAATCTTTGTTAATGTCCTCGATGTTGATTCCTCGAATCGATCCCATCTTGATAGCCTCACGTAGTGACTTAACATTAAGATGTCCCATGCGAGAATGCCAATCCTCAATGGAATTCTTCTTTGGAGTATTAGCGGCGTCATCCGGGCCTGAGATTTTCCTGCATTCCTGGTCGTTCAACTCTGGGAAATAATATAGCCCGTTTTCCCGTTTCGCGATAAGCAGCACGTTGTCATCCTGATCGATGATCTCGGCCTTTGCCTCACTAAAGATCACTTTGTGACCTCTGTCGGTAACTTTACCGACCGAAATGAGGTTAGCGCGTAGGCCTGGTACATACAATGTGTCTTTGAATTCGATCACCTTTTGATTACCGCTCACGCTCGTCCCGAATGACACGGTACCGATTCCTTCGATGTCCGTGCAGGTTCCGTTAGCGAGATTTAACTTTCCGTGATCGAAGTTCCGACTGATCTGTGCGAACGACTCGATACTCCCACACATGTGAGACGTGCATCCACTGTCAAAACACCAGCTAACCCGACCCGCATTGTTTGCGATTTTAAGTGCACCTTTATTGGACGTGTCCGTCGCGGCTAGGCACACGCTTTCGACGTTTTTCGCGGATTGTTCGTTCGACTTCCTTGTCTTCTGACAGTTTTTCGCCCGGTGTCCGATTGCATTGCACTTAAAACACTTCATTTTAGAGTCCTTTTTCGCACCATAGTCTTTGTTCAATTTCTCCCATCTGGGCTTTTCTCGTCTATTACTTCCGACCGACTTTCCCGCGTACATCGCGTTTTGCGTTGAGTTCCGGCTCGTTTCCTTACGCGCGTCGAATTCCTCCGTAACTTTGATTCGAAGCATCTCCAAAGGCGGTAATGCGTCACGTGACGACATGGCGCAACGAAAGTTTTCGTAGCTCTCCGGTAGGCTGCGCAAAAACATGACTGCCAATAGCTCTTGATTAATGTCAACTTCAAGTTCTGCCAACCTATCCACCATGTCGAAAAAACACCGAGTGTGTTCATGCATGTCGCCGCCATCTTGTAGTTTCAAGGACATCAAGTTATTCAACAAAGCAGCCTTCCGTGCCGGCCCTTTGGACTGGTATATTCCCTCTAATTTTTGCCCAGATTGCTCATGAGGTTTAGTAGCCCTTAGTCTGTTTTATTTCTGACGGGTTCATGGCGAGCACTATGTCAGATTGTGCCTTCAGGTCGGCTTCTCTCCACCGTCGTTCGGCTTCACGATTGTCCCGCTCACATAGCCCCATGCATCATTCTTTATGAGAACTGCATGCATCTGAAGCTTCCATGTTTCATAATTCTCTTTATTTAAAACTTCGAACTTTACACCAGTTGCGTTCATTTTCGCAGCGTACTAACGAGTTTTTTCTAGACTAAATATGGCGCAGTGTCTGTTAGAGTCACGCGCTTCGCGATCTTCGATTAGTTACACGAAAATTATCGCGACGAGTACTGGGCCCATAACCTGTTAGCAAAGGTTAATGTCGAGTACACAAAATTAACGTCCGAGACGAACATAGAATCTACAAATACACTTAGTGGGCTAATTAACACAAAAAGGTTAGCGTGAGCACAAAACAACTGTCGGTTTGGTTAAGGAAAAAGAACTGTGTAAGTGAAAGTTATGTGATTGGCTAACTCGTGATGCTTGCGCTACTACAGCGCCTTTCGGGATTGGTGTAGTGGTTGGATCGTGCATCTTAGTCAGTGTCTCCAACAACAACAAAAAAACAAAAAAAACCAATGTCCTTAAGATGGCCACTATTTTATGCAATAGATTGATGAATGTTCTTCTCAAATTTTTACATGACTTTACGTAATTTCTCTTTTTGAATCGCTTTAAGTTACTAAATTGTTCTTGAGAGAGTTGCGTAAACATGACTTTTTAACATGCCCCTCAAGTTAAGTCTATGCAGGCCGGCCAGAACGTGGTCAGTCAAAGTAGGCCGATGTTTGGACTGTGTGGGTCTAAGCACAATCTTGCTGGAACCACATGTTGTTGGTATTCATTCCCATGGATCCAATTACTTGAGGGCCTCAAGTGTGAAGATCCGAGGAAGAGACGACCACTCTTTTCTAAGTAAATTTATGCACTATTTTACACATTATAGATAACATTCCAAAATGAAGTATAGGTAGTTTAAATTCTGTTTAGAATATTGTTTTAGATGGGATAAAAGGCAATTATTAAAAGTAATGAAATAGTGTGAAAAAACTTAAGTTTACATTATTTTAAATGTCAAAAATAACATGTAATTAAAAAAATTACCATTTATAACAAAACAGTTATATTTTACAAATGTTGGCGACCCAAGACCTAAACATATGATTTTTGAACTGTCATTCAGGTGAAAACCTATCATGAACAAACTCTAGTAATGACCACGGGACTTCAAGTTCTTACCTCCCACCCCTTCCTGTCCATTGGTGGGGGTTGTTACAGCTGTTTAAGCCTTGTAAATATATTGTAACACAACATGTTGGTCAACCCGATCCCAACAACTTGTGTTACAATATAAACGCATTCCAAACTTTTTGGCCAACATGTTGGTGTTAGAAGAACCAGTCAGAGCCAACAAATTGTGTTGGATCATTTGTTGGAATTAATAAACGACAAACCCAATATGTTGGCTGAGTTGGAAGGTTCTGCGCATGCATCATCGAGTTGTGTCAATCTCTAGCCTTGGTGACACACGTGTTTTGCTTTCTAATTAGTTTAACTTTAACATCGGGGTTTGCATAGTTTTATGATCATGGAATGGAACAAGGCTAATACAGTTAAACGAAATGATATATGTAAAAAATATGATGTCCTTTGGAACGTTACATGCGTACGGAGTTATCAAATCCACTTTCCAAATGTAGGTAATTCATTATTCCCATGTACACACCTTCAATTCAATGTTTAGCCAAAAAAATTTGAACCCCCCACCATTTCCCACATTTTATTTTTTTATATGCAAGAGTACATAAAAAAAACAAATGTAAGTATACTTCATGTCAAAACACTAAATGAAGAAACATCAAGTAATAAGTCGTTATCCATGGCCAAAAATGTATAAACTGATAAAAAAAAATTGGTGACAGTGAACACAGTTTGCTTGTCCTCATGTGTTGTCTCCCAACATATTGGGTCAACCTTGTTACATTATAAACTAAGCTTTAGTCTGTGCTTGCGCATTGTTTATATCCTGTTTGTTTTGTCTTCTTTGATGAAGAATGAGACCACTACTCCTATTCACTTGACTGTTGTGAAGAAGCCATTGTTTATATCCTATTTATGTTGTCTTCCTTGATGAAGAATGAGATCACCACTTCTATGCATTTGACTGTTGTGAGGAAGTAAGTGTTTACCACCAACAATATCTATTTTGGTTTCCCTGGTCAGGTAAAAATCTAGTCACCACCATATTTGTCTTTAAATACAATATTATAAATCATATTTTTGTGTCAATTATTTGGTCACATTTGACTATATAAGCTTAAACAATATTTTATAATATAACATGGGATTACAAAGTTGTTTTTATCTTAACAAATCCATGAGATTAATCTGAAAGCCTACAGCCCCACACATTTCTCCAACTTAACATATGCTTATAATATTATGGTTGTCAAAGTCATTATTAAGGGGGAATAGTTAATTGGGGTATTTGATATAAAACTATGTTATCACTTAGAATAGTAGTTTCTGAATGTTTTAAACAAAAAAAAACTACATTAATAGAGTTTAGCGTTTTAACTGACCGGGTTACTCTCATTGGTTTCCTTAAACTACTAGCCATGAGCTGTAGAGTTTTTTATATGATATACTAACTTGCTAGAATTGAGCATGTCAAGATTTCAATATATTTTTTGTACAACCAATATTTGAACAACTAAAAATTCTTTTACAAAGAAAACTGTCATTTTAATAATTGTAATAATTTAATTTTTATTTGTTAGATAAATGATTTTTATTTTATTTTTAATCTATAATGGTTTTGTATAGCACTCTGCTAAAGTTATTAAAAAACTCAAACTTCTTTGCTGTTTAATTATTTTCACTAAAGTTGAAATTGTGTTTTTATATATAAAACAAGTGTATTTTTGTTAATTTTTATAATTATTGTATTTTGTTAGCAATCAATGTAGGACGACAATGTGGGCCCTGTTTTTCTAACTATACTTTATCAGCACTTTTATTATTTTTATTTTACGTGTTTTGCCTAAGCAGAGATTTGTTGTGCCATCAATTCTGTCCTTGCCACCTTCCCCCCCACCCCCACCCCTTCCGGGGTGTTTACCTAGTGTAGTCCATAGGAAAATATGGCCATGCTTTTAACACATAATATTTAATGTGGCTTAGTAAAATATTGTCTTGATTTGTATATTGTTTGAACCTTCCTTTGCATTTATTGTTGTTAGCACCGCATCTTACTACTCGTTGGGGTTCTACGCAATTACGCTAATGTGTAATGGTAGAGTGATTGTGAGATGAAATGAAGAATCTACAGTTTAACGTGGGATCCAAACCATGGTGGGGGCCTGGCATTCCACACATTAACAAGTTGTGATTAATACACGTTTTGTCAGAGGTGAAGGAAGGGTTTGGCAATCAGAAAAATCTGTGCCGGGACTGAGGCTTGAACCCCGGGCCCCCAACACAGAAGTATTACATATATTATATTATGTGTAAAGACTGTAGTGTCCATGAAGCCTACTTTTTTTTAAACACTGCGTCTTACAACCTGTTTGGGTTATGCTTCCATGTACTAGTTACACTAATGTGTTAGGGATTGGGAAGGTTTAATTTGGATGAAATCTACCCACATTTGTGTGGAGGGAGAGTGGAAGCCATTTAGGAAACACCACCCTAAGTGCACCTGACCAAAATCGAAATCCGATCTCCTAGTCTTCGGCAGTCTAGTTTAATACAAAAGTAGTGCGTTGGATCATGCGGCCACTGAAGTGTGTGAGGCACAAGTTAATAAGCAAAGAGTGGTGAACAAACAAATTAAATCAATTTGTACCAATCTCAGAAAATATAATAAAATCTATTATAGCTTTAGTAGCTAATGATTATTGATTTTCATAAAGTTCCTATTAATTTGAATAATTGTTAGGATATGTGTTTAAAAATAAATAAAACATGGATCTCCCTTACAACTATTATAATATAAGTGTTGTGAAATTGTTTCAGCTGTCTATATTAATTGGTTTAAGAAAGTGAAATATTATGATATAGTAAGACTTGGATACTAATAGGCAAGATTTATTATTTAATAAAATTAACAAGAAATATAAAAATTATTAACGTAGAAAGAATATCATAAATTTTAAATTTTTAGCATATTAAGGCAAAAAGTATAGGTACATATTGCTAAGTTCACAAAAGGAATGAACCTGTCATATAAACAGAACACCTAATTATGGTGGTGGTGATGATGATATTATATATTCCCTTTTCAATCTCAATTTCCTTTATTATAGTGCTGGCCAAGAGTCGTGAGACCTATTAGAGGCTAGCACAGAAAAGTACATTAGTACCTTACAAGTTCGGGTTATACGCTTTAAGTACTAATTACCCTAATGGATTAGGAATTAGAAAGGTTGAATTAGAGGAAATGAACTCGTATTTGCGTGGAGGGAGAGTGGAAAACCAGTTCACCCGACCAAGATTCGAACCTCGATCTCCCCGTCCTCGGCAATATGGCTCAACACGACAAGCGCGTTAGCAAACTACGCCACCGAGGTGGGTATAAATGTTTATTAATGTTAATTTTTTAAATAACTATCTTATTTCACATTAAAAAATATGTTTTCCTGCCTTAAATATATTTGGGAATAAAAATTAACATGCAGTGATATTGTATGATGTAAAGTTGCACATTTGTGTTTACATAGTGATAACATAAGAGGAAAGTGAATTAATTCTAGTACTAGTATGGTAAAAACAAGAAAAAGAGAGTATAATTAAAATATATGATTTTAAATTACAAAAATCTATGGACAATCTATTTAAAACTATCTATAAAAAGTAAGTCAGGTATGAGTATACTCATCAAGCCATTGGGTAAGGTGATTAATGTCTAAAATTTACCTTAAGTTTAACATACAACTTTACCCCTAAGAAGTTTCTCATTGATCTGTGTTTTTTTTTTACATTCATTATATTCATTCTAAACTATTATTAAAGAGTACTGCCTACAACCCACCATTTAAAAAAACAACTGTTTTATAGTTTAAGCATATACTTGAAGGATATTTAAAACAAATATCCGGGTTATGATTAGCTGTCCCTTTGATACATTAAAATTATGTGTGAATAAATATATGTATTAATTAATAATTACTAGCAAGTAGGAAGAGTGCTAACATTATAATAAAACATGTTTGGCAGATAAATTTATTAGAGTAAATATAATTTATAAGGTGGAAATTAGATTTGGTATGAATATAGCTGAAAAAGTACACATTGATTAAGGAATCGTTGAATTTATACATAAATTATTATTTTCACTAGTATATTGTTTTATGAAACCTAAAATGTATTTAGATGAGCAAAAGATATGTAAAGTAAAGAGGTAACCAGTACAGCTCATCTTAAAACATCAATTGGTCAGTTGGCCAGTGGGACATTATTTACTATTTGTGTAAAAATTGATGTCTATGTATTAGTTACAAAGACTAAATTAATATTAAATATAAACTTGAAGAAAAAATTGGGAGCTGTGATTTTTAAAATTAGAATATACTTTACTTACCTCAATATAACTTCTGGTGCAATGTATTCTGGAGTTCCAAAGACTTGTTTGTCTGAGAATTGCCTGGTTTCTCTATCTATATACCCTTCATAGAGGTTGGTAGCCACTGGAAAAAAATAAGTAAGTTTATTTGGCAAGTAAATAAATAGTTTAAGCAGGAGGCCAAGATTGAACAAAGGGGACAGAAACTGATACAAAACAGTTTTAATGGTTGTAAATATAGCAAGAGAAATGTTAAAAGTCTGAAAATATAATGTTTGGTGTGTAAGAATGAAATGCAGTATTAAGTTTACATAAAATGTCTGCATTAAATTAAAAAAATTGTTTGATAGTTTAGCATTTTATACGTATATTTAGAATTCATAAAGTGACATAATTTATTTTAAAACTTAAAATTGTTTGAATTTTCTGCCTCAAGCGTTTCAATGGTAATAAAATAAAGTTCTTTATTTATTCCATGCATATAGATAAATAACATCATCTTGACTGAAAAGAAAAGGGGGGGG